>SNQJ01S0019651.1:46083-57151 GCA_010110895.2 Picea sitchensis
CAAGTGGTTGGGCCTCTCCAAGGTTATATAAGGAGGCCTCCTCATGGTGAAAGAGGGGGCAGTTTAGAGGCATCAAACTTATGATATCATAAGGGAGATGAATAGTAAAGCATCATCATTATGTGTGTGGATTATTTGAGCAAGGGTCTGGACAAAGGGATCTTGGTGAAGCTGTTGCACCACATCCATGGTTGTAAGCAACACTTTTTCCTCATTAATATAAATTCATGCTTGGCTTGTTTCTTTCAAGTTTATGTTTATTTCACATGAACTTGTATTTAGTAGATAGATCTGTATTTGAGCTAATCTCAGTAGAATAGGAAGCTTGTTGTATCCTTGTTTGTTCTACAGGACCTACCGAGGAGCTTAGGATCGAAGCTCAACTTGGACTTTGTGAGGACAAACGCCATTTAAAAAAGGTACACTTTTCTTCTTCCTCTTCATTCATTAGCTTAATTATATCTAAAAGGATGTCAGTGACCATTGATAGCACCCTTTCTGTCTTGGTTTTAGGGGTCTAGATACCAAGAGGGAATCTTCTTGTCCGCAGGAGGATTCACCTATAACAAAAATTGGCGACTCCACTGGGGAGGAACTCTAAATTTTTTTGTTTCCTTTCCTAGGCCATGTCTTGGATTTTGCTCATAATTTGACCTTCTCCATACTATCTCTTTGATTCTTAGATCTGGTTGATTGTCTCTTGATTTTATCATATTCAATTTGATTGACTGAGTTTGCTTAATTTTTTGAGTTTCTGGGCATTTTTTCTAAACTTTTGAAGCCTAGCGCTCCCCTGCCATTGCTATCAGAGCATTAACACTCCCTGTTGGTCTCTCACAGAGTGTTGGAACGCTTTGGTTCCCTTTACACTAGCGTGCTACCCCTTTTCTATGAGAAATCTTCCAGGGTTTTCATTCTCTGGATGGGTCGACTTACATGGCTGACACGGTTGGACCCTGCCTTTATTCAACCATTGGCGTAGGGTCTATGGGTGCTTCAAAAGGTGAAGGAATTGTGTCGATGTCGACGAATTCCTTGGGCTGTCTAGTTTTTTGTCCGACCTCTGTTGCCTCTCGTGGTGATCGAATATTTCATGTTTCCTCCCTCCTTGTCTCAGCGCACCCATATTTGGTGGTGACATTGTGGGTACAGGTTAGTTTCTGTTAACTAAGTATTTACTGGTTTGCCCTTTATTCTGTGTCAACTCACTTCTGCTCTGCGTGCTCTATTTCTCTCCAACTTCATGATTTCACAATAAGTCTTATGTTGCCGGCATTTCCCCTTTATATAGGCAAGTCATGACACTTCTCAAAAAAGTTTCCCCATCTTTGATTAATTTAATGGCTCTTTATGCATGATTTTTCATTGAATTCCATAATTGCAGCCAGTTGGCGCCTTTTTATCGTAACCATCATTTTTCAAATTTCTGCTTTTTGTGACCATTGGTCCTTTTTCCAGCACGCTGAGCTTTCCAAGTGCATGATATGTCGTGTAGTTGTTGTCCGTGGACATTTTAATTTCGTTGCACTAAGTTTATTTTTGTTGTGCGTGGTCTTCTTCTTTCTGGTGCAGTAACTCTAGCGCACAACTTTTTTTCTCTCTCTCTCTCTCTCTCTCTCTCTCTCTCTCTTTTAGAATAGACTATGTACAGGTTCTCTTACTGCGTGGTAAATTTTTAAGTACTAGGAAGTCGATTGTCCCTATACAATGTCATTCGACTCTCATTGATCATTCCTTTCAGTTCCTTGCTTTGCAAATCTTTCAGTTGTACAGATCCTCCATCTGTGTCAGTATTTACTTCATATGGCCCCAGCCAATGCATTCTGAATTTCCCTAGATTGCAGAAATTTGTTGTCATACACCAAGAGTAGGTCTCCCTCCTTGAAACTTTTCCACCTGATATTTCTGTAATGCCAAACTTTATCTCTTGTTTTTTGTACTTCTTGGTAGAATCCTACTAGGATCCTATTTTCTTCCATCTCCATCAGCTGACTTAGCCTTTCTTTTACCGCTCCTCATTCTGTCATGTTGGTGATTGCTGCTACGTGCAAGATAGGTACCAAGAATTCTAATGGAACCACCGCTTATTTTCCATACACCAATCTCAATGGTGTTTGTCCTGTCAACTTTTTGCATGTAGTTCTCTATGCCCATAATACTACTGGTATCTTCAAGTCCCAATCATCCCTGTTGACATTGCAGATATTTGTCAAAGCATTCACTAGGATCTTATTAAAGGCTTCCACTGTTCCATTTGCTTGAGGGTGATATGGTGTAATCTTTTGATGCTATACTTCAAACTCCTTAGTCATAGACTTGATAGTACTATTGATGAAGTGAGTGCCTTGGTCACTCATTAAAAGATTTGGGCAGCCAAATCTAGTGATCAGTTGCTCAAACAGGAAGCGTGTTGTTGTCTCTGCACTGCAATATTTTACTGGTGTTGCTTTTTCCCATATAGTTAAGTACTCTATCCCAGTAATGATATACCTTGCTCCTGACCTCTTTGTTGGTGGATTAATTGGTCCCACAAAGTCTATTTACCATTTTTCGAATACTTTCAAGGTTACTTGTGGTCTTAGGGGCATCTCATCCTGTCTATTAGGTTTACCGACCCTATAACATACATCACATCTATGGCAGTAGTCCTTTGCATATCCGTGAATGGTTGCCACCATAGTTCTACGCACAATACCTTCTACATGGTAGATTTTCCAGCATAATGTCTTCCAACTATTCCCTCATGAGCCTTTGCTAAAATCCTAGGCCTCTCATGTTCTAGGAAACATCTTCTTAGAATGTTTTCTGAGCCCATCTTGTATAGGTTTCCTGCAATTAATTGATAATCTGTAGCTCTGACTACCAGATTTTTCTTCTGCGCAGTGTTGAATTCTTGTGGTGCAATCCCTGTACTCAAGTATTTCACAATATCATCAAATTATTCATCATCTATTTGGACTGAAAATAACTGCGCATCAGGGAAGTTGCCCTCTAAATTTGTAGGTTCCTCTCCATTGGTGATTCTTGACAGGTGATCAAGTCCTGCATTCAACTTCCCTGGTTTGACTATCACTTCAATGCCAAATTCCTGAAACAACAGTAACCATCTACATATTCTCCCCCCCAACACTAGCTTGTTTCCTGTTTGAACTTCTGCAGTGCATATACCATTGTTAGGCCTTCTCTTTCTGTAGTATTGTAGTTCTTCTCTGACTCTGACTGTTTTCTACTTGCAAATGATATAGGATGGTCTAACTCTCTTTCTCCTAGATACGACAAAATAGCTCCAAGTGATATGGATGATGCATCTACATGCACATGAAATGTCTTCTCCCAATATGGAAATACCAGAATAGGTGTTGTTACCATCTTCTCTTTCAAGGTGTCCAACCCTTGTTAGCAATTATCCAATATCCCCCATGTTGAAGTCTCCAATGTTGGCATTCAGTGTGAATTCTCTGCTTGTTATCCTCCTTGTATGCAGATCATTAACCATTTTCTGCTCTAGTTTCCTCTCTACCTCGTGTTACATCTTTCTACCATATTTTGTAATTCTTTAAAAAATGATGGATCATTTAGTAGTTTAACATAGGTTTGCAGAAAAGCCTTTATGGTACTTACTTGTCTTAGGGGTTGTGATTCAGTAGTGTGATCCAGCGATGAATACCTCTCGTACGTTGGTACATCCCGAGTATGTTGTGTAGTTGATGTAGATGAGATGTCTGGATTCAAGAATTCTTGTCTGGCTTGCTTGAATTTCTCCTTTTTGTTCTGTGCATCAAGTTTCTTTCGTGGTTTGAAATTCTTCTTCACCCATTGGTTTTGTGTTGGATCTTGTCTTACTGCGTCATCTCATGTCTTAGCTCCTCCGCACATAACTATATTGATATTTATTCCATCATCTCTTGCCTCTCCAGAAAACCATTGAACATTCTGATTGTTCTGATTTCTCTTTTCCTAGATCTTCCCCAATAGTGACAGACAATATTTTGTGTCATGCTCTGATGCACGAAAATACATACATGTTGCAGGTGGAAGTGGACATTCTCTTGCATAGTGTCCTAGATGTTGACAATTATGACATACCACTGGTCCTCTACCTCTTCCAAAGCCTCCTCTACCTCATCCTCCACCTCTGTATCTAGATCGTTCTCATCATGGTGTGTTGTACTCAGGTACTTGATTATATTGCGCAGGATTATATTGTGGCTGCGCGGTATTGTAATTCAACTGTGCAGTGTTATATGGGGTTGGTACTCGGCTAAAATATGGGGCATATTTCCTTGTCATCATTTCTTCCTGCACCCTATAGGTGTCTGATGTTCTTTCCCTCATCAACTCCATTGTCCTGGAATCTTTGTCATCATGGCCCACTGACTTGAAATTTTTTCAATATGAACTCTTAGGCATTATCTGGAATTTATGCATCATTGGACAATGATATGGATCATGCCCCTGTGTCTTACATATCTCACACCATATTCCTCCTGATGGAAAAGAGTTTGGAAGTCTTGTTTCCATGTACTGCGTGAAAGTTAGGTATTCATTCTTGTGGTGTTCTTCTGTCCTACATGTGGTACACCAAACAACTTCTCTTTTGTCCTTACCTCGTTCTAGTTCAGTTGAAATGTTAAATTATTCAGATCCTCCTTCAACTCCTCTATTGTTGGATCTGTCTTCTGATATTGGTTCTCTTCCAGTTGTAAGGCTGCCTGTAGAGCCTCTGACTAAGTTTGAAACTTCTATTGTCTCAAAGGGTATTTCAAGTGTGGTAGCAGGGAATTCACAAATAGATGTCTATGTTATATATTTGTATATGTCATGACATACTTCAACTTTCCCTTTAATCGTTTGAATTTCTGGTCAATCTCCTAGACAAATTCTCTGGTTTATGTTTGATCTCTATCATCTCATTGATGTACTAATCCTATGAGCTAGGATTATGGAATTGATTTATCGACAACTTCTTGATATCTACAATCATTCTGGTTGTTCTTGGTCGACTGTTTGTAGCTAATTTGATGTACCAATCCAGTGCGTGGTCTCTTAGTGTGATAACTAACTGTGCAAGTTTCATATCCTCATATGTGATTTGCTTTTCTTCCCAGATCTTTTCAAAGTTGAACAAGTGCTTCTTAGGGTCCTCAAATGCCTCTCCCTTGAATTCTGGTAACCTAATGGTGGGATCATGTCCTACCATACTAAATGATGAACTACTACCTCCATGTGGTGTATATCCTTGACTAATGCTTCTTGAACTAACTCCTCTAGTTGTTTCTCCCTATGTAGATGCACTTCCTGCTGTGTTTCTTCCACTGAAATTTGGTTGTCGAAATGATGGTGTTCTTTCTGGTGTATTAATCACACATGGGTTTATGGGTTCCACACTGACACTGATATGGATAGGATTTATTCCTCCAGTTCCTACCCTTGGACCTCATGTCTCCCTTTCATATGTCACGCGCAAGATTTCCTC
This sequence comes from Picea sitchensis, assembly GCA_010110895.2. Taxonomy (NCBI): domain Eukaryota; kingdom Viridiplantae; phylum Streptophyta; class Pinopsida; order Pinales; family Pinaceae; genus Picea; species Picea sitchensis. The sequence goes on from SNQJ01S0019651.1 coordinate 51,560, forward strand.
AATATTATCCACAGCCCGAAGATCCTCTACCTCTTCTTCCTCACTTTCCAAGCCTCCCCTCATGGCTATGACTCTCTTTTTATTGTTCATCTTGTATTGACATGGTGCTCCACTGCACGTTCTTCCAACTGTTGCCATGATCTACTTGATCTAGTCTTCCTCCATCATGATTGGTTCCGATGCCTCCTCCTTCTTTCCTTTATCCACCTCTTCCTCCATTTTTGTGGCTCTTGTCAGTGCTTCCCCCTTTCCCCCATGCACACAGGGAATTTTAGTTGTTTGATGCCATTGTCATTACACCTTTGTTGTAATGTAAAATATTGATGGAAGTATACAACGATCTGATATACCTACCTATAGGTCCCTTTAGGAACTCTTGCTCTATTGCGTTGTAAGACTTCGTAGTATCTACTGCCAATTCTATGATAAATCCTACAACAATCCTGTCTAGCCCTAGATTCCACTCTAGATGTCTGATTCTATTTGTAGGGTGGTTGTACTTCAACCTCAATATCCACTCCTGCAACACATGCATGAAATCACAGAAAAATACTTCATGCAAGTCGCTAAATACGTACTTGTCCAAATATTTACGCGATTTTAACTTCGGGTTTTTGTTATCTTTCTGTGCAAATTATAGCTCCTTTGTTTTCAACCATCTCTCAATCTCCTCCTTCATTGGGTTCCATGGTCTAAACATCCCCTTTTATATTCTCATTCTTTTAGCGTTTCCTCACCAGATCTGACATTCTTTTCACGATTCTTCATGAGATCTCATTCACTCAATCCCATTCTATTCGAACCGACAACGTAACCATTTGTTGGTTGTTTATTTCCTCTAACTACCATTCTAGGGCTGACCCAGGTTTAGATTTACTATGGTTTCCAACAAATCCCCCTAAAACTATCGTCCCTCTTGGTAAACCAGAAGGAAACACAACGCATAAAATGCACTGCGCAGTCTCACCTGAGATAGTTCTTATGGGTGGATACAACGCTTAGGTGCTTGCAGCCTAGGAATGAGTGAGGATATGGGATTACAGTATGTGATATTCATTTGTTTACTCTAACATTCAAATTATATTGAATATTCTGTCATTCTTATCCATGCATGTAAAATAACAGATCTAACTAAGTCATTCGTGCATCTGTCTAATATCTAATCATTGATAGTAAAATAAATACACAACATTCAATCACATAACACATGATCTATCATGGTTTACCCACTCTTGGGCTATGTCCGAAAATATTTGGATGCTCTRCTATTTTATTATGGTGTTTCCAAAACTACAACGCCATGCTCATTACAAATCTCCATAATGCGGGTTGAGATCTGCAATGAGGCGGACTAGATCACACCTGGCTCCCCAGCCTTTGATCTAACCCTCAAGATATACCTTCTTTCCTCTCCTCATCTCAACAACTTACAAAATGAGATCGTGTTTTACAGACATTATGAACGACAACCAAAAAACTGAACCAAAACCCATAATAATCTTCTAACCCCGACCTAGACCTCCTAGGTATCTATTTATACATGGTTTTGTCTTACCAACCATTACATCCTATTACCAAAACCCTAACCCTAGCATGGTTAGGTCTTCTTGCATGCGTGTCTCACATCCTTTTCCTCCTCTGCATGCATGTTTACCTTGCACGTGATGCTTTTCCTGCCAGTTTTCTTTTCCTTCTTTGTGCTTTATTCTCCAAAGTTGGTCTTTTTGCCAAAATGGGCCTGCACCCAACAAAGACTTAGTAGAATCTTTCACTTCTAGAAATATATTCCTCTAGAATGTTCTTTAGAAGACATAATTAAGTAGGAGGAATGAGAAGGGTTTGTCTTGAGAATTATTGTAATAGAAAGTTTCTCTGTTGGAGATTGCCCCCTCGAAGAGGCAAGTGGACATTTCTTCCTATCAATAAAGTATCATTTTTGGTGTTGTGGTTCTCTACATTTTGTTGTTCTGCTCGTATTTGCTGCAATATTTTTAATTTTTTCTTATTATAATTCATCATGTACCTAACAAGAGGTATCACAACACTTTCCTTTGCGGAAATTGTGGGATTTTTTTTTTAGGGTAGAGATGTGTATTGCCAATGTCTTTAAAGCACATAGATCTGTCACTCAACGGGTAAAAATCCGATGGCAAAGACTACATGTAGGTAATACAAACAGTGTTATGGGGTTATCTAGAAATAAATGTTTTACCTTGTCAAAAACATCTGTAACCTATGTTGGTACCCATTGAGTAGTACCATATTAGACAAAATATGTACATGACCATCACTCCCACGTATCTTCAGGTATATCGAGAGTCCCCTAGGTCTCCTGAAACCAACTCTAGATTAGTAGATCGACTACCTGAATGCTATAGTGACACCGACAACAACACTCAAGAAGATACTCTCTAGTACCTAGGTAATTGGGTAGTACAACTAAGGGTATGATCGAGCCTCCTTATTTGGTGCCTTGATATATTGGGATGAGTACTACTATTATATCCCACATGTTTATCATAGAGATATAGTACAGGGTAAACCCTTATCTATAGGAACCCTTAAAACCCTAATCCTTGGGAAATAAATAGAACAAAAAAGGAATATATGAGATCTATTGTCACCCAACCTTACCTCCTGCATTCTGGTTTTGAATTTCCTACAAATTTTTTCCCTATGAACTATTTAGGCAATTTTTCACTGCAGTATTCTTCAGGCCAGAGTATAACTTTGTAAGACATTCCATCGACACCCTTATTCAAGACATATCCCATTGGATTCCTCTCTTCGCCTTGGTCATCATGGTAAGTATATTTTTAAGCCTTTTTTTCTATGGACTCGACCCCCTTCCTGACACCCTTACTTGGAACCTATCCTAGTGGATTCCCCTTTTTGTCATGATTGTCATGATACATATCACTTATAATCCTTTTTTTCTGTGGTCCCACCCACCCTTCCCAACACCCTTATTTGACACCTATCCCATTATATTTCTCTCATCTCCATAATCGCAGTGATATATATCACTTCTCCTCCTTTTGTTAGTGGACCCACTCCCCATCCCAAGCACCCCAAAGTTCCAAATGGCCACCATTCGAACCCATGAACTGTAGGACGAAATCAAATAAAACAGGGTCGAGTTTGACTGTTTTGAGGCCCAAGTCTAGACCAAAATTTTCAAATTTGAAGGTCATTTTGAAAAATTAGAGGGAATATTCAAGGGAAAATTTGACACCCTCAATGCCACTCTCAAGTAGTCGTTGAACCGATCCCATGCCCGCTCCTTCCTTGACTAATACACCCAAGTAGAATGTGTCGAATCCTCCCATACAATGGCCTTTCATTCCAACCCCTTTCATCGTGACCCCCATCTTCCCTGAGTTGAGGCCAATAAATGTGATGGCTCTGATCCCATGAGTTGGGTCACCCAAATAGAGAATTATTTTGTTTTGCATGGAATTAGTAATGAGTTGGTCAAAATTCGTTATGTTTTTCTCTATTTGGATCTGAACGTTAATAATGGTGGCAATGGAAGAAAAATGCATTCCATGGATACTTAACGTTTGGTATGCTTCTTGGACCAATTTTGTTGCATAGCTTTATGAATGATTTGACACCGACACCCACTATTTAGGCCATTTTACCAAGTTGAAACATTCTATCACCATGGAAGACTTTATCATTGCCTTTAAGAACTTGGATTTCAGAACAGAGGGAATGACAGATGCCTTCTTTAGGGAATGTTTTATCAGTGGCATAAAGGATGAAATATGAGCCCAGGTCCTCATGTCTTTATCCTAGAATTCGTTGGAAGCTACTAAACGTGCAAAAGAATCACAACATGTTGTCTTTTTCCTGAACCGAAAATCCTCTTTTCTTCCCCACCCTTGACCTACCAATCCTAACCCTCATGCCACCCCACTCAATATCCATAAATTAACTCGGGTAGAAATGGTTGAATGCGAACTCAAGGTTCTTTGCTATAATTGTGATGAAAAATATTTTCTCGGGCACAAGTGTAAGGAATATAAGTTTTTAATGGCCATTGCTAAGGATGTTGAATCTTCCCCTATGGAAGAGCTACCCCCAACATATGATACTACTCCACTCACTGATCCACCAGAAGATGTACACTAATTTCACTACACACCCTCACTGGCTTCTCTACTCCCCAATCCCTCAAGCTAATTGGCTACATTAAGAATAACAATGTCATAATCCTTCTTGATAGTGGAAACACCCATAATTTTATCACTGTTGCATTTCCCAGGAAATCAATTGTTATATCCATGTCATAAATAATTTTTAAATCATGATTGTCAATGGAAGTTCCATGAAATGTGGTGGGCGTTGTGAAAATGTGCGCTTACAAATTGGTCAGTACCACCTAAAATATCATATGTTTTCTATCGACATGGGAAATTGTGCCATTGTGCTTGATGCCAAATGGTTACACACTCTAGGCCTCATCCTCATGGATGTTAAGGAATTAACCATGTAATTCCAACAAGAGGGACATAAATATAAGTTCCAAACCATCACAATAGGCTCCCCTAAGATCATCGATTCCCATCAAATGGAAAAGCTCCTAAAAATGGTCATTCAACTCCATTCCATTCAAGAAATTGAGACACCTTCTATGTATCTTGACCTCCAATCTATCCTCTCCCAACATCAAGTCATTTTTTCGACTACCCATGGACTTACCCCTTCCCCTGGTGCTCATGATCATTGAATTCCTCCAGTCTTAGTATGCCTTCCTCCCAATGTTCACCCTTATCGTCATCCCTTTTCCTAGAAGAATGAAATTGAGAAAATTGTTCAAAAATTTCTCGAAGCAAATGTTATCCATCTTAGTACCATACCCTATTCTTCTCATGTGGTCATGGTACTCAAGAAAGAAGGAACTTGGTGCAGGTGTCCATAATTTCGCACCCTCAAAAAACCCACCATCAAAGACAAATTTCTCATTCATGTCATTGATGACCTATTGGATATATTGAGAGGTGCTCAGAACTTTACTAAACTTGATCTTCATTCTGGATACCACCAAATACATATGAAAGAGGAATTCATTCCCAAGACTTCATTTAGAATTCATGAGGTTCATTATGCGTTCTTGGTCATGCCCTTTTCCCTTTGTAATTCTCCCTCCGCTTTCCAAAGTCTCATGAATCATGTCTTTTTACTTGGAAATCCCATATCACCCTTGTGGATCAAGTTCTCCATCTACTCTCTTAGAAAAAAAGTTTCCTCAAATAGTCTAAATGTGTCTTTAGAGCCTCAAAAGTGGAGTACCTGGGTCACATTTTCAACAAGGATGGCGTACAGGTGGATCCTAAGAAAATTGAAGCTATCTAGGATTGGCCTCGCCCTAAAAATCTGAAGATATCGCATGGTTTTATGGGTTTAATAGGATATTATTGCAAGTTTGTTCATAACTATGGAAAAATTGCAGCACCTCTCACTTCTCTCCTTAAAAATAATTCTTTCACTTGGACTCCATCCACTAATCAATCCTTCCACACCTTGAAAGAGGCTATGTGTAAGACTCTTGTCCTAAAACTTCCCGACTTCACCAATATTTTTTTC
>SNQJ01S0019651.1:60276-70563 GCA_010110895.2 Picea sitchensis
ATGTCCCCAACTTGACACTTGTCATGTTGGGAGCTACTTTGGCCCACTTGTCCCCAACTTTAGAACTTAGGATAAAATAATTATCCATACTTTATACTTAAGAAATATTAATATAATACTCCTTTTTGGCTTAAGCTCCCTAGCTTAGCCCTTTTTACTTAACTTTTATCCCCCACTCTTTCCCTAACTAGTGGAATTTAGTCCCCCATCTCTTTTATTGTGGTCGGTCTGCGCGCAACGATGTATTTTATATTAATCATGAGACGTATACAAAAATAAGCACACTGGCCTTTAACATCTAGGCTCTCTAGCCTAATCATCACAAAACAGATCATCAACTTATAAAACATAGCATATACACAAAGGCTCCCTGGCCTCAACATCACGAGCACTTAAGTTGTTGCACGCTGTATCCAAGAATGTGCACACTTCATCCTTTTGTTGCATAGTACATGCACATGCAATGCCATGAAAGGTGCATACCAAAAATAATATCAAACAACTCACCAGCTTAAGTACAATTCCATTTACATTTACAATTGGGTTTGTCCTGGGGATATTACAATCCCCTCCCCTTATTTATGCATTGTCCTTAGTGCATCATGTAGACATATACAACAAAATTTCAAACATTCTCAAAGAGATGTGGGTATTTTGCCCGCATTGAATCCCCATGCTCCCAAGTAGCGTCCTTAGGACCGTACAAGGTCCACCGGACCTTTACAAGCCTGATGGCTCGATTCTAGAGCTGTTTTATTTTCCGATCTAGAATGTGTGCTGGATGCACTTGAAAAGTGCCTTCTTGTTCCACCTGAATGACATTCCAATGAATAACATGATTAACATCAGGTATATATTTCTTGAGCAATGATACATGGAATACATTATGAACAGACATATATGCAGGCAATGTAAGCATATAATCTACTGGATCAATCCTTTCTAGGATTTCAAATGGCCCACAATAGCGAGCTGCCAACTTTGAACAATTTCCCAACTTCATGGAACTTCTGTTGGCCTTCACTTTCAAGAATACATGGTCTCCCACTTTGAACTCCCTGTGAGTTCTGCCCTTATCAACATAACTTTTCTTCCTCTCTTGGGAAACCTTTAAATTTTGTTTTATTTTTATCATTTGCTCTTCCATTTCCCTGAGAAAATCTGGTCCAACCACTGCTCTATCTGCTAGTTTATCCCAGCTTACCGGTGTGTTGCACTTTCTTCCATAAAGTGCCTCAAATGGGCTCATCTTCAGTGATGCTTGGTACCCATTGTTATAATAAAAATCTACCAAGTGTAGGTAGTCTTCCCATTTTGTTGGTTTGTCCATCACATACATCCTCAATCACTTGATTCACCCTCTCTGTTTGTCCATCTGATTCTAGATGATGAGCTGTACTGAAATTCAAATTTGTTCCAAATCCATTAAATAACCCTTTCCAAAATTTTGAGGTAAATTTTGGATCTTTGTCAGACATAATTGTCTTGGGTATGCAATGTAATCTAGAAATGTCTCTCATATAAAAATCATCAATGTTCGCTACCTTGTGAGTGATCTTAACTGGAATAAAATGGGCAGCTTTAGTAAGATTATCCACCACTACCATGATAGAATCATGTTGCTTGTTTGTTCTGGGCAGTTTGGTGATGAAATCCATGGTTACAACTTCCCACTTCCACTCAGGAATGGGTAATGGTTGTAGAAAACCAGTTGGGTGTCTATGCTCAACCTTTACCTTTTGACATTGCAAACATTTGGAAATAAAATCAACAACCTCTTTCTTCATGCATGGCCAATAATATTGGCTTTTGACAGTTGCAATAGTTTTCTGATATCCTGGGTGCCCCGCATAAGGCACATTATGCATTTCTCCCAATATAAGATTTTTCAATTCCCGAGAATTTGGTACATAAATTATGCCCCTGTACATGAGAATTTCATCGTTATCTAGCTTGTATTCTTCAATTTTCTGTTGTAAATGACCTTGTTGTAATTTTTCCACTAATTTCTTGTATTGCAACTCTAAATTTGCAGCCTCTATAATTTTGTCCTTCAAATCTGATTGGTACATGCTAATGGCTGTAGCATGCAATTCATGCACTCTTCTGTTGAGTGCATCAACCACTTTGTTCTCTTTCCCCTTGATATGATTTATATCAAAGTCATATTCACTTAGAAATTCTAACCATCTACTTTGCCTAGAATTTAGAGTTGGCCGATCAAATAAATATTTCAGACGATTGTGGTTTGTCCTCAGCTCAAAACTTTTCACCATGAGGTAGTGTTTCCATTTCCTCAATGCATGCACTATGGTTTCCAACTCCAAATCATGAGTGGCATAGTGTCTTTCATGCTCCTTCAACTTGCTTGATTCATAACATATAACAAACCCATTTTGAGTGAGGACTCCACCAAGTCCTTCTTTACATGCATCTGTGCATACAATAAAGTCTTCATTTGGGTATGCAATCCTTAATATTGGAGCACTTGTTAATAATTGTTTCAAGTGTTATAAACTCTTTTCACAGTCCAATGTCCACTGGAACTTCACACCCTTCATTTGTAAGGAAGTGATTGGGTGTGCAATATTTGAAAATCCTTCAATAAATCTTCTGTAGTAGCCTGCAAGGACCATGAATGATATGACCTCAGTCACATTCTTTATCTATGACCACTCTCTAATGGCTTCTATCTTCTCAGGATCCACTGCTATCCCCTCCTTTGAAATGATATGTCCCAAATAGTGAATTTGCTTCTGATAAAATGAACACTTGCTCAATCTGGCATACAACTGATGCTCCCTTAATACTTGCAATACCATCCTCAAATGATGCTCATGCTCTTCTTCTGACTTGGAATATATAAGGATGTCATCCAAAAAGACAATGACAATCTTGTCTAAATATTCTTGGAAAACACCATTCATTAAGCACATGAAAACAACATGTGCATTTGACAACCCAAAAGACACCACTGTGAAATCATAATGTCCATACCTTGTCCTGAAGGCGGTCTTGCTGATATCTTCCTCTTTAATCCTTACCTAATGTTATCCTGACCTGAGATCTATCTTTGAAAATATATTTGCATCTTTCAATTGATAAAAGAGGTCATCGATCCTTGACAGAGGATACTTGTTCTTAACAGTCACTTTATTCAACTGTCTAAAATCAATGCATAATCTTAATGTTCCATCTTTCTTCTTCACGAACAAGACTGGGGCACCCCAAGGTGACACAATTGGGCATATATACCCCTTCCTCAGAAGTTCTTCAAGATGCATTTGCAACTCCTTCATCTCTGGTGTACTCATTCTATAAGGAGTCTTTGACATTAGAGCTGCTCCAGGCATTAAATATATAGAGAAATCAATATCTCTCTTTGTGGGTAGTCCTGGCAGCTCCTTGAACACATCTTCAAAATCTTCTAAGACTGCATAATATTCCAAATTTGACACCTTATATTTAGGTGTCTCCTCCATATCTGCTGCAAATATTTGACACCCTTTCTTGTAACATTCCTTCAACTGCAATGCTGAAATTTCTCTGATGGTTACTGCCCTGGGAATTCCCTGCACTTTCCTTAGTTTCCCTTCTTCATCCAAGCAAGTGAATGACTTGTTATGACAGTCTAGTATAGCATGATTTTGGTCCAACCAATCCATCCCAATTAGATAGTCATAAGAACCTAAAGGCAAGATGTTCAAATCTGCCTTGGTGTTGAGTCCATTCATGTCCATAAGACATGACTTAACCATCTCATTAACTTTTCTTTTGGCTCCAGTAGCCATCTACACCAACCAATATTTTCCAAGCTTGATTCTTGGCAATTGCAAACTTTCCACCATATTAGGATCTATATAACTATGACTAGCTCATGAATCAATTAAAATAACAATGGTTTGGTTGTTAATCATACCTTCCACTTCAATCATATGTGACTAATACTCTACTTGCTTATTGTCCAGGGCTGCATAAATCCTTGGTACATTTCTTCCCATGTCCTCCACCATTTCAGCTTGTTGTACATTGTACACAATCCTCCCTTTTTCACCTCTGTGAAGACAATCTCTGAACATATGATCTCCTTTACAACCCTAACATTGAATAGGTGGCTGCCTTGGCCTTTGACCCCCTGTGTCAATCGTTCTGGGTTCTCTAGGAGTTTGCTGTCCCTGAGGATTATTTATGAAGTAGGGTGGCTTAGATCCCTTCTTCCTCTGTTCCATATTGAATTTATTTTTGTCTTCCCAATCTTTTTGGAAAGTTGGCCTTGCTTTTTGCTGATCATATAGGCATTTAGCTCTCCTTATGGTATCCTCCAATGTCTTGGGATCATCATATTGTATTTTGTCACCGATGAATGATGGCAATCCACTCAAATACCTTTGATTCTTAACTGTCTCATCCTTGATGAAAGAGATATACTTTAGCAGTTCTAAAAACCTTATTTCATATTCATCAATGGTCATACTCCCAAGCTTGAGTTCAAAGAACTCCTTCATTTTCTTGTCATAGTTTCTCTTAGTCAAGTATTTCTTCTCAAAATACTTCTTGAAGTCCCTCCAAGTAACACTTTTCTCTTTAATGTGCTTCACCTACACAAGATGATCCCACCACATGGATGCCTTTCCCTTGAGTTGATAGATGACAATTCTACCTTCTGCATGAGAATAATAATTATGCAATTGGAAATACTTTCTCATTCCCATCAACCATGTCTATGCATCTTCATCCTTCTTGTGCTCACCATCAAATGTAGGAGGTTTGATTTTTTTCATTTCTCCTCATAGCTCATCCACCCTAGAACTCTTAATATTCTTAACAGGGGATGGACTTGAGCTGTTGTGTTCCCTCTTCTTTAAATTTCTAGGGGAGTTATGGTGATGTCTGCTAACACTTATTTCTCTTCTTTTCTCATCAGGAGACCTATGACTTCCTGATTTTCTTGAGCCACTTTCCTTATCCAATTTCTTTTCTATTCTGTTCAATCTCTCCAATAACTTCATTTTTAAGTCATCATATTTATCCTTGGCTCTCATAAGCCTTTCATTACCATCTTTATGGCTTTGAACATCCTTCTGCAAATTTTTAATGGTCTCTACCATATTCACGTTTTCATCCCTTCCTTCTCCATGTCCATTGGAGTTTGTTCCTTCAATGCCCAAATGGACATCCATTCCTATGATTTCATCTTCTTGGATATAAGTCCCCTGTACCTCTTCCATTCCTATGGAATCTGCGTTGATATTGATCTAATCTATTTGTTGTTAACTCTGCAAAATGTGCAGCCAACAAAACTTTGTCAGGCTAACTGACTCCACAATTTCATGAAAAATATGAACCATTATGGTTCAATAATATATCATATTTATTTCTTCTGATTTACTGAAACATTGAATGCCTAGATCAAATTTCTGGGTGGATATTTATATTTGACTGTCCAATACCTTTCCAACATCTGCTCCCATGCTCAATTCCGAGTCTTGAGCAGAAAGTTATGGCTATTTGAAATTTGCTCATTAATTTTTCTATCCATACTTCAACTTGGTGCAACTCGGCGTTGTAATTATGCATTTTTTCACCTACTCCATTAGATGTTGCGTAGGATCTCAATTGGGTTTCTTCATATACATTTTATGGACACTCTGTCTGATTTTCACCTCATTCTAGGCTCTGGTTTGTTAGTTACAACCTGCTGAAGTTCTAGGCCAATTCATGTTTTTGGTCTGGAATGCTACATGTACCTTCTTTTCCATATTAAACATCTTTAAAATACCCAAAAATTTAATTCAGCTCTACGACTGTCTTTTATGGTTCAATAGATTTTCATTTACTGCTCCTGCACCTCCATCCTATTCCGGAGCATAAAGTTATGGCTCTTTGAAGTTAGTTGGGTCTTAAAACTTACCCTTCATTTTTTAAGCTATAATTTTCTCGTAAAATCTATGTTTGACGAACAATTTACACCATTAGAAAGATCTATCTAAGCTCTTTCATTTGAGGTGTAGAAATAGAGTGTACCTTTGGTACACCTCTGTCTCGTGGTTTTTGAGTTTCTAACAACGCTTTTAAGGCCCTAAAAAACGTGCTGCAAAAAGATGACATTCAAATGATATAAAACTTTGCAGAAAATCATTGGTTTTCTGCTGTTGTTCACCCTCCAAACAACTTCACGCACATAAATTTAAACCTGTAAAAAAATATTCAACATGCTCAACAACATCACAAGGTAAATCATTCTCCATGCACTTATAACCACTGTGCATTACTTCTTTGTCAAAGAAATAACATGTGCGCACTACTTTTGTGTCGCGCACCAATATCCATTGCGTACAGTTTTGGTTCTTGCATTGATACCCGTTGCGTGCAATTTTTGTTTTGCGCACTGATATTCCACACACATTTCACTCTAGGCGATGCATCATGCCAAAGTTCAATATGCACCCATCGCCCAAAAATACTCTGCGCACACCATTGACTAAACTGTCGTGTGACAACATATACCCATATTGTGCGCGTACCAACAAAGTTTCTATGCGCTTTTCCAATACTGCGCAAACCATGTGTGGCATTCTTATGTGTGTACACCGCGCAATTCTTAATTTAGCACACACATCCACACACCAACATTTTTCCGTGCGACGCCAAAATTTAGTGCACGCACCCACACACCAACATTTTTCCGCGCAGTGCCAAAATTTAACGCGCGCACCAGAACACCAACATTTTTCTGTGAATGTCCAATTTTCACAGATCACAATATTTTATTGCACATCATGTGTTTGTAGTGCACCCACTTGCACACATTCATTTTTATGTGCATCAATTCCTCATGAATTTCGCTGCAGAAATTGGGGCTTTTGCTTAACTTTTTCCCCATTTCTTTCATAGACATTCTGCAACTATGAGATTTGTTCAATTTCACCCTGATAACACCAGTTCAACCTCTGTAACAACAAATCGCTACAGGTTGACATTTCTTGAACGAATTTACCCTAAAATCAATTCACGAATTGAGAATTTTATTTGCTAATCTCTCTCCATCTATCATGGCTTCACTTTAACTTCAAATTCGACCAATTCCAGGTCTGAATTTGATAGAACATATATTAAACCAATAATATCTCATCACTTGGCCGAATTTTTCCATTTTCCCGTGAATTTAACAACAAAAATTGGGGCTTTTCCCCAATTTCGCGTCATTTCTTCCAAAATTTACCATGGACGCTCTGTGACTTGAAATTTGGCCACTTCGAAATAAATCCTTTGTGAAATTTCACTTCAAATTAACTTGCTCGGCCCATATAGGCTCTGTGTTGAAAACTGAAGCTCTGATACCATGTTGTAACGTCCCCGAGCACCCATGCTCGGGCCACACTACACGAGAGAACGCTCTTGTTCTCTCAGTGAAACATATTGTAACATACCCAACATCCAACTGAGCTATGCCACATAAATTTTTCGAACTGCATGCAATTAAACATATACACACAAAACTCTTGCGGAAATTTATATAGAAAACATAAACAAACACATACATTATGTAATTGCATGGTTTCATACTAAAATAAAAGTAAACATATACATGCAACATTTACATACAATACCCATAAAATAAACACGTAAATAATAATGCAACATGTAAATTTATCGCACAATTGACACTTATCTTTGTAAGAATATCACCAACTACGTGTAGAACTTCCACAAACCTATGAGCCTTAAACCACATTGCTCATCACTCTTAGCAGTGGGTCACCTCCTAGTTGGGACTAAACTCCACTCGGGTAAAGGGATTCCTAACTAGGCTAATGGCTCATGGACAACAGGAAAGACTCCATCACATGTGCCAACTCAAACCAACAACCTACAATCCCTCATTCCCCACATGCTTGTCCCACCCTAAGAAGTGTGCCCCTTCTCTGCTCAAAAGTCCTTCAACTGCCCTACTTCCTTTCTGGGCTTCAACAATAGGCCGGACAAGAAGACTCAGAGTCTTGTAGTTGTAGTTTATCACCTTTAGGAAATCAATTCCCAGCAATTCTCTCACCTAGAGAGAAATTTATCATGGGCTTGACAACCCACCTCTTCAATCTCCCACGGGCCTGACAACCCACTTCTTCAGTCCAGCTCCCAAAAAAACCAGCTACTCCGAACAAATCAAGGAAAGGATACAGTTCAGGTACAATGATAGGAAGGTATGAGGATATCTCAATGACCGTGTGAAGGTTGATGGAATAATGGTTGAATTATGGGAAAAAAATGATGGAAAGAATGATAGGAAATGAACTAAGTCCCAACAATATGTATGCATGTCCCCAACTTGACACTTGTCAAGTTGGGAGCTACTTTGGCACACTTGTCCCCAACTTTAGAACTTAGGATAAAATAATTATCCATACTTTATACTTAAGAAATATTAATATAATATTCCTTTTTGGCTTAAGCTCCCTAGCTTAGCCCCTTTTACTTAACTTTTGGCCCCCACCCTTTCCCTAACTAGTGGAGTTTATTCCCCCATATCTTTTATCGTGGTCGGTCTGCGCGCATCGATGTATTTTATATTAATCATGAGACATATACAAAAATAGGTGCACTAGCCTTTAATATATAGGCTCCCTGGCCTAATCATCACAAAACGACTTCCCAACCTATAAAACATAGAATATACACAAAGGATCCTTGGCCTCAACATCACACACACTTAAGTTGTTGCGCGTTGTATCCAAGAATGTGCACACTTCATCCTTTTGCTGCGCAGTGCATGCACGCACAATGCCATGAAAGGTTCATACCAAAAATGATATCAAACAACTCACCAACTTAAGTACAATTCCATTTACATTTACAATTGGGTTCGACTTGGGGATATTACAATACCGATGGCCCAACTAAAGTTGTCAACAAGTGTTTGGAAACATATTTGCAGTGTTTTTCATCCGAAAGACAAAATCAATGGGTTCAGTGGTTACCCCTAGCCGAATGGTTGTACAACACATCTTACCATACTACCACTTGCATGACTCCTTTTAAAGCAGTCTATGGGAAAAATCCATTGTTGGTTCTCTCATACATTCTAGGTGTCTCCAAGGATCAAGAGGTTGATAACAATCTTACAATCTAAGAAACCATTCTCCGTACCCTCAAAGAAAACTTGGTCATGGATCAGAGTCACAAGAATAAACAAGCAAATTAGGGTCGTTCCAAATGTCAATTTGTTGAATGAGACCAAGTGTTTCTTCACTTGCAACCTTATAAGAAGAATTCACTCAAATTTGAATACTCTCAGAAACTTGCTTCCAAATTTTATGGTTCTTATAAAATTCTTAAGTGAGTGGGGCCTATGGCCTACTAGTTAGCTTTGTCCAATCATTCTAAGATCCATCCTATTTTTCATGTCTCGTGCTTAAACAAAGTGATTGGAAGTAAGTGAAAAAATCAAACCATTCTCCCTGAGTTGGATGAAGAAGGCTCCATTTAGTTTCAGCCACAAGGACTCTTGGACCAGTAAGAGCGTTGTCTCCTTCAATGAACCATCAAGGAAGTTTTAGTTCAGTGGAAATATACAACTCCAAAAGATGCCATCTGGGAGTCGGCTACCATTCTACCACAATTTCCTCATCTCAAGCCTCGAGGACACGATTTTTCTTCAAGGGGGAGGGCGTGTTAGAGACTTAACCTCCCTAACTCCTCATGTAGGTAGAATAATATATTTTCCATGTAATAAAGGTCAACATTAATTAATAAGTCCTATTTAATAATGTGAACAAGTATAATGTAAGAAGACTTAAAAGTAGAAGGCATGAGAAATATCTTCCTCTAGAATATTTTTTAGAAGATAGAATTAGTATAAATAAGAGTAGAAGGCATGATAAATCTTTGTATTGAGAATTATTCTAATAGAGCATTTCTCTGCTTGAGGTTTTCCCCTCGTAGAGTAAAGCAAAGATTGTTTCCTATCAATAAAGGTATCACTTTTGGTGTTGTGGTTCTCTACATTTTATTGTTCCCCTGATATTTGTTGCAATATTTATGCTTGCTTCTTATTATAATACATCCAATACCTAATATTCTCTCATAGACCTCATCAGAAAATTCATTGAGTATGGGATCCCACAATCTCAGACATATGAAGACACTCTTCAAGAACTGACATTATCCCTTGAAGAAAAATATTTCTTCCATGTCCATATTATAAGAGACCTTTGGGAAGAACACCATGCCCAAGAAGAATACTCTTCTAAGAGTATTTATCCTCATGATGAAGACATCACATTGATAGTT
>SNQJ01S0019651.1:70573-116952 GCA_010110895.2 Picea sitchensis
CCATTCTTCCTGTACATGAAGAAGAGAATGTGGTAAGTTATACTCCTTTCCAAGTTTTTGATGTTTCTTTATTCCATGATATGGAAAGTGAAGAAGTGATAGAGGAACCCTTAGATGCATTAGACCCTTCATGTTATAATAAATATAATGACGTGATTGAGAATATTGATGATTTTATACATCTTGGGAGACGTAGATGGGATTTTATACATGATTTTATGACATTGAAGGTTGTTTTCAATTGTTTCCTTTAGAACAACCATATGTGATTACTATTGATTCAAATTTATGGAAACATGATGACAATTTAATCATAGACAACCGCCTAGGGATGATTTGTTGCACCACTTTCATAATGATTTCCAATCACATCTTGTAGGCTTGGACATCTATTTTTTTGAGCACTTGGATTTATTATACAAAGAATATTTTCAATCTCCTATCTGATCTAACCTTGATGAACACGAGGCCATGATTTTCCCGTAGTAGGATTTTTGTGATGAGAGTTTCCATCCTTTTTCTTTTCCTTCATATCGCTATGCCACTAAGGATGTAGCTGGGAAAAATGTTCCTTGTCCCAAGTTGTCTTCGAGGAATTTTTTTTCCTTGGAATTCAAGGGTAGGATGGATTCTTTAATAAGAAATTTGACATCCCATTTTTTCAACCTCCCTTTGAATAATTATCAGTCATATTTCAGATTCTTGTTCATTCCTTCTCATACCTCTAGGAATGATGAGTTCCAAAGTAGTCATCCTTCAGAGTCTTTGATTCATCCTTATGATTATTTATCTTGTCACAACCCTATACTGAGATGGATAGGGAAGATTTTTTGTGATGCCTCCTTGCATGAATTTGTCACTACCTCTCGCATCCATGAGTTGGATTTTATGATTAGTTGTGATATGGTCTATGTTCCGACTCATGATATTTTTGTGCTTGACTTATCCTTATTTTTTTTATGATGAAGAACATGGGTAGATATTCTGATCCAATGCTAGGATGGTTTCACTGGTCATTAGATTATACTTAACATTTCAACTAACATAGATTTTGGATTTATCACTAACTCCGGTGGATCACATCCACCGAACAATACTTCAAAAGGGTGTTGATGTTTGAAGTGGGAACATGATTGCAGTTCTTGGACAACCAAAGATGCTAAGTTTCTCATGCGCTCTATGATGATAACATGTCCCTATATTGGAGACAAATGTTACCCCCATGCCTCGGTTTAACTAGAGGAGATCATGTCTTGTGGCTTGCAATGGAGACAATGATATCTACCATCATGATCATCAAAATGTCCACAGATGGCATCCCAACAACCCCCTTCAATTACCTTTACAACTAAAAATAAACCAACACTCATCACATCCCAACAATTCAATGTATGGGAGATAGTAAGCCAACTTCACTGTGACATATGTTAGTCCTTATTTCATGTAAAGTGTTGTGATTAATTTGTTGGGCATGTGGATGAGGATATTTGGTTGAAGTTGGATAATGGATCATTGGATTGGGAAATTGTGTCAGTTGCCTTGTTTCACCTTGGTGGTCATCTTTTATGCCACAATCTCGTGTTGTCACCACCTAGAAAAAAGGGTACTACTGGGGCGCCTTCGCAAGGGTAATGTTTGTTTCCTCACCATACTTAACAATTTCCATCCTGGAGCCTCTCATATTGTACTAAAATTTGGTAATGGGTCATGGTTCATTCTCTCATGAGAAGAAGAGCTTGAAGGCCCATAATTGATGAAATTTCTCTCTATATAAATGTTATATAATGAAGGCCATAAACGTTGTTATCACTGAAATTTCGTTCGCAAATGGTTACAAGAATACAACATCTCCAAACACCTATTAGTTCACCTACAACCCCAAAAATGCATTTCCAAAAGGTACAAACTATAGAACTGGTAAAAAATTGACATGCTCTGAAACACTAAAGGAATCGCGCGCACGTGATAAGGCCAAAAAATCCATAAAAGTGCACATGCGCCCGATGCGCAACTATGTATGAGAAAATCCACACACACCTATGAACGATGCATTTATGGTTCTTTTCGGTCCCTCACCCACTTATGGACCAACTCCCAACTTGATTTGACCCTCAAATCTGAGCTGAATCCGAATGGGGGGTTGGTAAAAGACCTAAGGGTGCCCTAAAGGGCCCCTTATTCACACTAAAGATCAGTTGGATAATGCCTCAAAGATTTGCTATAAAAAGAAGACATGGGTGCACTATGAATGCAATAATCTCACTGTATTGTTATGCTACCTATATTCTCCTACAAGAAACCTCTTTTCTTCTTGGATCATACTAGCATCATCTCTTTAAGCTATTCACCTCACCTCTTGAGGGAATAAGCTTGGATTTCTTCACCATTTTATTTCTAGTTTACCATTTGTAAGAAGAGCTCTCACATATGGGATTCAAGAGCCCTCGCAAGGAGGAAGAGGGGATACATAAGTCCTCCTTTCTCTGTGGTGTTTGCCCACTAATACATTATCCATTGGTGGCATGATTATTGGTCATTTGTTTGATTGGTTTTGGTTCTAATTTCCTCATGCATTTTAGTTTTATTTATTTAGTTATTTCTTTAGTTGTTGTTAGCTTAGTTGTTTGTTTATTTCATGTGATTGAATCATTTGATTCATACACTAACCTTTATCCCATCTAGAAATCCCAACTAGATTTGCAAGTGCCCTTCTTTTTCTCATTCGAGTGATGAAAAGGACACAACAGATTGGCGACCATACTGGAGATAAGGTATCAATTTCCTCCCTATTTGGGTTGTTTGAGCACTTATTTTTGACCTATTTTCCTTGTAGGGATCATAATCGGCCTATACATACCTACAAAGAGCTGAATTTGGAGCTGGAAGAGGAGAATTCCATTTAAAATCCCCCCCCTAAACGCGTATCAGAACGTGCGTGGGTTTTTCAGCCCACAGATGTGCATTTCGAGCATTGTGTGCCCACAATGCTTCTGTTCTCTGTGCATTTTGTGCACAGTGCACCCAAAGGTTTTATGTTCTCTGTGCTTTTTGTGCATTTTTCACCCACCACTCCTCTGTCTGAACTGTAACCCGCGCATCTGTCTAAAATTCCAACATTGTAAGAGTTTTTTGTGATTTTTTGAAGGCCCCTAGCCTTCAAAATCTTGTTGTTATGCAATTTTTAAATGCACCACACTTATATTCCCTTCCCATATGAGGGGTTAGTCAAAACATAGGCACTTAGGTGGTTAAAAAGAACCATATTTCTCCTCTTTTTTCTTTGAGTTGCTACATGGATGGCTTGTGTTGATTGTAAAAGTTAAGTTAATATCATTTACTATCACATACATAAACACTTTAATTGGGACCAGAAATCAAACTTCAATCATTGAGTATGATATTCTCTCGCACTATAGAGCGATCTTGAGAATAAAAAAAGCGATTGAGGGAGGATTTCATAGATGATTTTAGGGGCTAAATTTCGCAAATGGGCTAATTTTCTATGATTTTTCCCAAAAGAACATTCGTTAATTTCCATTTTTTCTAAAAACAATTCGCTCAAATTCCATAGAATAAAATTATTTTACCTTTAAAATCGCCAAAAAATGTATAAACTATACAAAATCCTTATAAATTTGAATATTTTTACAAAAATATCGCCAAACATTTTATATTTTGGATATTAAGGACAAGTAAGATTAGCCCATGTTTCTACATTTTAATAAAAAATTTCATCCTTAAAATCATCCCTGGATTTCATCTCCCTTAACACAATCTGTAGGAGAGGACAAATCCCCCCATAGGGCCTCTCTTAGTTTTTTTTCCAAACATCTTAAATTTGTAAGGGCCCATACATGCCCACATGTTGCAAAGTTAGGATAGTTTGAAGCTACTTTCTTAGTTTACATAACTAGGGAAGTTTAAAGATTATAGTAACGGGCCCATACATGCCCACATTCTTACAATCTAGGATAATTTTTTGAAGCTTTATTATATTAAATCACATTAGGGAGTTTAAAGGATTGGTAAGGACCCATATGTCCACATGCTATTTCTTTAGGGACTTTAAAATTCCGCAAGGTTGTACCAATGGCATATAGTAAGATAAGTAATCAAGATTTGTAAGGACCACATGAAGTCCACATGTTGCAAGGTGACAAATAACTTATTAAAAATTTTGCACATATGTTTAATTGATCACACACACAAAGTCAGTCCTCACTCATGTAATTTCATCTCAAATTGTGGAGGTTGAAGTAGGTTTCCTCCAAAGGGATTCTGAAACGTCCCACTATTGTTTGAAGAAATTACCCGCACCCGCTTAATTAAAACGAGATTGGTTTACACCCCAATCTCTCAAGCAACCACATCTAATTTTTTTCTAAAATCTCACTAAGTTTTCCTCCACAGGAGGTGCAAAAAGAAATTTTTAGTCTAGGTAGGATCTCGGGATTAGGCATCCAAATAACCCCCCATTATCTGGTTCTCACATCTTCAAACACTAGAACTTGACAAATAGGGAACTTTAAAATCCTCCAAGTCAAGTGTTCCTAACACCATAAGGTAGGGAGATACCCATGAAGGGTCGAAGGCCGAGGTCCATTTGTTCTGTGCATCCCCCCTTGAGGCACCTACCTCTTGGAAGGGATCCAACCCGTGACCCATTTATGAGGCTAAAAATCTAAATGTTGCATTTTAACCAAGGTACCTAGTGACCAAATTTTAGGACATCTACCCAGGTGGAAATTGTGGGCTGCAATTGCACCTTGATCATATTTTGTATGGCTATTGGGAAATATCTCCATCTCTTTTGGGATATGCACCCTCTACCCCTCATTATAACTGATTGTTTCAACCTACACTAGTTCCTCTTCTGGTGGCTTCAGACCCCACTGTTGAGTGCTATTGGAAGGTCTAGTGTTATTTGAGAGGAAGGATGTTACATGTTTTTAGGACACAAGCATTTGTTTTCTTTGTTCTCCCACACAGAAAAAATACACCTACCCACATGTATGCTCCTTTTTTAATTGATTTATGTATGATTCTCTTTTGATTACATGCGATTGTGAGATATATTGTGAATGCCATATTATACAAAGTCTCTTTTTCATCACCATTGTGCACACATTCCACTTTTCTAGTTGGACATCATAGGGGGCCCACAGAATCCCCGTCGTTCCAGACACTTGCAAAATATCCCTCCTGTCTTAGGAGGATTTCCTAGTTTCGCCAAATCACCGACTCAACCCTCTCACGCCCCTGTGAGTGCTACTATCTTGGGATCAACTTTACTTGGTTCCACGTTACTTGGGTCCACGTTACTTGGGTCCATGTCTCAAGGCCATGCACCCACTAGCTCTCCTTCACAAGGAGGCGGAGGGTACACTTCTTCCCAAGGGAGAAGTACACCCCCACCAAAACCCCCTCAAGGGTTAGGTACACAAGCTACTGACACCGTGGCTGGAACTAATCCTCCACCTCCACTCCACATGCCATATTTGGCCTCCCTCAACATACCAGATCTAAGTAATCTTACGAATGATCCTATATTGCATGACCCCACATCACCTGCTATGCCTACCAAATTACCTTCAGACATTCCCAAGTTTGAAGGAAAGGCGGGAGAAGATCCCACCAATCATATCATGACCTTCCACTTATGGTGCTCTTCAAACAACATCATGGATGAATCCGTTCGTTTAAGGTTATTTCAACGCACACTCACAAGTTCATAAGCCAAATGGTATGTGGATGAAAAATCAGGGTTCCATGTGACTTTTGAATCATTGGCCAAAACATTTTTGACCTTCTTTCAACTACCAGTTCGTCATGAAAATGGTCTAGAAATTCTCTCTGAGTGTAAACAATCCTCAACCATGCATATCGCCAACCACATTCATGAATGGCGTCAACGACGTAGTTTATGCAAAGAAAAAACCACCAAAGACAAATGCCTCGATTGGTTTATCAGATCACTCGTCTCTATCCTTTCCAAATATGTGGTCTCCACCTTTCCCCAGACTGAAGAAGAAGCCATCAACAAGGCTCAACAATACGACCTCATTTATGCTCAGTCATGATACTTATACACAGTGATACCTGACGCCCCGAGACCCATACCATTCTGCCAGGACAAACCTAGGATGTCTCATTCGGTGTATGGATTGATTGGTACCACAACACACCACAATCCGTACATCCAGCCACCACCCATGTATGGTACATGTCAATATCCGCCAACATATGGGGGACCGTATTACTACCCTCCTCCCCCTTACCAACAACCATATCCTGCTGCCCTTCCTCCACCCATGAGTGGACCCATGTCGACACCCATGATGTGCCCGACCTCTCAACCATGTTGAGGTACCCCCTCTACCTCAGCTTATAACCTGGGAACTAGTGAAAGCGCTATGACTTCCTATGCACCCTACGTATCATTGCCACAAAATAATCCGTACTTTCCATTTCGTGGTCCTCCACAACCAATTGCTTCTCCACAAGGACAACCACACACTGGGTTTAACCTTGTTCATCCCTCTCCCATTCAACAATTTCCAAATTTTGAACAAATGAATATGGAAAATCCGGCCCATCAGCCGAATAATGCCAAAAAGAAAGGAAAAAACCAAAACAATAACAACCCAGGACAAGGGGGAAATAACCCCCAACAAACCAACTTGTTGGGGGCAACCAGAACCAGGGTAACCAGAACCCCCAAGGGGGTAATAACAATAAACGCCAAGGGAGGAAAAACAAAAAAAACCTTCAGACGAACTTCCCTTG
Source organism: Picea sitchensis (assembly GCA_010110895.2). NCBI lineage: Eukaryota > Viridiplantae > Streptophyta > Pinopsida > Pinales > Pinaceae > Picea > Picea sitchensis. Next base: position 77,360 of record SNQJ01S0019651.1, read on the forward strand.
TGCCCTTTGTGGAAAACATGGTCATTATACTCACCATTTCCCCCAAATTTCTGACTTCAAATGGATGAAAAATTCCATGAATGCGCCATGTCCTCCAGCGCCACCTGCCCCTCAGCAGGCCCCACAACGTTATTTGCAACAACCACCCCCAACTGTGTTGCAAAACCCTATTCCACTCCAAGGTGTGATGAATACCCAATAGGAAATGCATCCTGCCCCACCACAAATGGGACAATATCAACTCCCTGTAAATCCAGCGGATCGCAATATCCTCCTAACTAGCGAAGAAGAAATTCTTTTGCAAACACGCAGTCATCAATACAACACACCCCCTGAATCTAATCCCACCACTTTGGAAGAAGCTCCAGCTACAACTAGACAACCCTTTATGATTTCACGCCCTAACGCTTAACCCCCCATTCGTATTCCTCGCATCCCATTATGGCGGAATGTCAACAACCCTTAGGCTAGGGTGGCACACAATTACAGTTTGGTCGATGACTTGGCACAATATCCTGCAACCATGTCTGTATTGGAGGTCCTCCAAACATGTCCCACTCAACGAAAATCATTGATTTTTGCCTTGGGGGGCAGTCGACCCTGCTGATACTAGACTCATCACATTTGATATAGATTTTGGGGAACCTCGTCTCCCCTCTTTGGTAGCTTTCCAGATACCAGTTAAAATCTGGAACATCACGGTTCATTGATGTATCAACGATGAAGGTGAATCCACATGCATCATGTCCAAAACTGTATGGCATAAAATTGGCTCCCCTGAGCTATTACCATTTTCCATCACTTTGAGAGCTTATGACAGATGACCATCCTCTCCTGAAGGGCTCTTTCAAAATGTCCACGTTGAACTCGGGGGAAAAACCATCCTTATCGACATTGAGGTTATCGACACCCCGCTTGATTACAACATCTTGTTTGGACGTAGCTACATGTACGCTATGAAGGTTGTGGCCTCTTATGTGTTTGGAATGATGATGTTCCCCCACAATGGAATGATCATCACCATCGACCAAGTTTCATATTATGAGCCTAACCACTCCTCCAACATCGATAACATTTTACCTCTTGTCCGCACCAGTTCCGATGCATATCTGCTCATGGATATGGGCCTCAGAATTTTCAAAGACCCGTATTTGTTGGGGGCATACCATGGAGCACCACTGCTCATGCACCCCTCAACACAAGTGTGTGTCATATCTTCCAATGGAACTAAAACTGGAGATACCATTCACCCGATAGAGGCTTATCCAAACCCTAACGTCCCACTAGTGGAAGCAATCCTACCTCAGGAATCCCCTGAGAACCCTACAACACAACTTATCCCCTATTTCACCCTCCCTTAGGCTCAAATCCCGGTTTGGGAGACAATTCCCCAAGCCATTACTCAAATTCCCTTCTTCTACCCCCCACCAATAGTACAATATTTTTAGGTAGCTGCAATGCTTACCCTTCCCAACATGGTGCTCACCATTCTGATATGGTATCTACACCCACCCGCGATGTTTCCTCAACCATCCCTCCCTCCCCAAATGGAGGGAATCCCGATGAAGATTCCAGTATTAACTCCGACCACATCTTCCTCACCCCCACGTTACAGTGCCACTGTGATGGCTAGGGGCAGGCAGAAGAAGAAAGAGCCCACTGCTCCACTTCCTCTAGGAGTTCAACCTCCTTGTGCACTCTACGAGAGAGAGGGACACCCCACAAATAGATGTCCCTCTCTCCCCAATTTACTCAATTTGATCCAAATCCCTCGAGAAACCACATCGCTCGCCGCTTCACCAAGCACACCTAGTACTTCCACAACATCCCCTACTACAAGCAGTGAAGGGATATGAACCAAATTCACATGTGCAATCTGTTCAGAGCATGGACACTACACTCATCATTGCCTCATGCTACCCCAGTTTTGACAGACGCTAACGGTCGTATGCCAAAACTTTTGGAAAGGCCCCTCTCCACCCATGTCATCAAATACTCACATCACCGACATCCACTATGTCATGACCTCAGTCAACGAACGGATGAGGTGGCCTTACTCTCTTTGTGAATCACTGGATCATTTCACGTACCAGTGTCATACGATCATTGAATATAGGCGTCGTCAAATGACCCTTATTCAAAATCCTTCAACCACCTCACTTCCTGTGATGCAAGTGATTCCCCCTATTCCTTCTCTAGATACTATTCATATCACCTCCCATGAACATGAGTCACTTCCCACCCCTCCATGGTTCATGGATAAACAATTCGAGGATTTGCCCCCAAATCCTCCCAACTCTCCAGTTCATTTCCCTCAGGAAATATTACCCCCACCCACAGTTCACAACCCACAGTGTATGAACATCTGGTTTATGTCAAGCATGCCATCGCTCCATCATTGTGATACCCCCTCTACATATTCACCACCTGACGATAATCACACGGTGACAATCACCAATGTTACTTCCTCAGATATCCTATATTCTCGCATTTTCAACTGTGACAAAGATATCCTGGAGGAACTAACAACCCCCGATTTCCCATGGAACATGCTCCATCACAAAGTTCTTTTTCTCTCACAGGAAGCCTTTGAACCTCCTAGACAAAGATCCATATTGGAAATTAAAACCAAGGATTTTATCCCATCAGGGCATTTATATTGGTTCAACAACCCTATCCCTACCCATGATGCTTTTAAAAAGGCAACATGGCCAACAATTCTCCCACTGTCAAAATTGACATTTTTGTCAAACCAGGAATCATAGAAGAAATCACCATTGGTGCCGCATGCTCCCCTGAGGAACTCACAGCTTACAAAGCTCTCTTTCAGGAATACTGAGATATTTTCACTTGGTCATATACATAGATTCCTAGTCTCGATCCTTCTATCATTGAACATCGCATCGACATGTGGCCAAATATTACCCATGTACGTCAAAAGAAACGCCCACTGCACCCATCCAAAGAAACAACTATCAAAGCTGAAATTGACAACTACGTGTCACAGGGTTCATATACCCCATCACATACACATTATGGGTATCCAACCCCATCCCAGTTAACAAAAAAAAGGGCACCATTCACGATCTCTATCACGCTTGTCCCAAAGACAACTTCCCAATGCCTTTCATCAACCAAATTATCGATGATTGTGCCGAACACGCGACCTTTTCCTTCATGGATGGGTTCTCTGGCTACAATAAATTCCAAATCCATCTAACAGATCAGTATAAGACCTCATTCACTACGCCATGGGGCACTTTTACTTGTCGTTTCATGCCTTTTGGACTAAAAAATGCAGGTGCGACATTCCAACGGGCCATGACTTACGTTTTCCATGATCTTGCTTGCATCATTCTCACTTACTTGGATGACCTCACTACTCGATCCAATAAATGAACTCAACATCTAAATGACTTATGGGTCATATTTCAATGATGTCGATAGTACAATATCCACTTGAACCCCCTCAATTGTGTATTTTGTGTCATTGTCAGATGCCTCCATGGGTTTATCGTCTCCCAACACAACATCACAGTGGACCCCCTCAAGTTCCAAGCTATCACATAAATTCCACCACCTAAGAATTTTCACCAATTGGAGAGCCTACAAGGCAAAGCCGACTTTTTACGATGCTTTGTTCCAGATTAAACCACTCATGCGCATGGATTCCTTCGCTTACTGCGTCATGATATTCCATTTCTATGGGATGAACATGCCCAAACCACTTTTGATGATTTAAAAATGATGCTCTCTAATGCCCCTTTGATTAGTCTACCAGACTACGATCACGATTACATCCTCTACCTGTCAGCCTCAGCCATCTCAGTAGTAGGAGTTCTTATCCAACTAGGGGATGATGGCCGCGAGCATGTTATTTACTACATCAGTTAAAATCTTTTAGGGCCACCCCTGAAATATAATCATGAGGAGAAACTCACCCTGACATTTGTCCTCACAGTACATAAACTGCATCATTATATATTGCTTCGCACTACCAAATTCGTGGCAGATTCCAACCCCATGAAGTACTTTCTTAGTCGACAACAAATTAATGGAAAATTTTCTCGATGGATCGTCATCCTTTAGGAATAAAACCTAGATTTTTCAACTCCCAAAAGCAAGAAAAGACTTGTTCTCACCGAACTCATCAGGACGTTTCCCTCAGAAGCCAAAAGTTCACCTGTCAATACGGATTTTCCTGACGAACACCTCTTCTACATCCCCTCGGATGACCCCTGGTACAAAGACCTTCTCGTCTACCTTCAGACACAAAATTTTGGGTCTCATCTCTCTCAAGACGATCATCGACGTATTCGCCACCAGTCCCCTCGATATATCGTTATCAATGACATCTTATACCGATGTCAGGTCGACAACATACTCCGTCTATGTTTGACCATCGATGAAGCAGGCAAATTCTTGAATGATTGCCACAACGACACCTGCGGTGGCCACCTCTCCGGGATGTCCACCGACCAAAAAATCATTCAAGCATGCTACTTCTGGCCCACATTGTTGCATGACTGCATCCACACTGCCAAGTGATGCGACAAATGCCAGCTTTATGCAAACAAAGCATGAACACCACCCGCTCTTCTACATCCAGTCATCACTGTCAACCCCTTCTGCAAATGGGGAATTGACTTCATGACTTGCAACCCTCCATTTAGCAATGGACACAAATACATCATCGTGGCAATATATACTTTACTAAATGGGCCGAAGAAATTCCTATCTTCAATAACACCGCTGACACAACAACACATTTTTTCTTTAACCATGTCATTACCCTCTTCGGGGTCCTACTCCAGTTAGTCTCCGATCATGGAAAACACTTTGAGAATGTGATATTCGTCGAAATCTCCTCAAGGTTAGGCTTCTCCCATGAGTTTTTCTCCCCCTACTACCCTCAGTCCAACAGACAGGTCGAGGTTGTCAACAAATTCCTCAAAACCATGTTGCAACGCACTGTCAACAAACATGAGACAAATTGGCATCATATGTTGTTTTCAACATTAGGGGTTTTTCAAATGACTGTCAAAACTGCCACCAGTTTTACACTGTTTGATATATTCCATGGGATTGAAGTCACCCTCCCCATCCAGTGAGAAATTTCCACGTTACGCACCGCGATCGAGCTATTATTTGACACTCCTCTAATGGAGCAATGCTTTCTAAACTTAGAGTCACTAGATGAAGACCGCCGGTCTTCATTACAGAACAATGAGAGAGATAAAAAATGGTCGAAGACCACCTTTGACCTCCATGTCAACCTTCGCTCATTTAACGAAGGAGACCTCGTCCTAGCCTACAATATCTCTCACGATACCCTCGATCATGGGATATTCGATTCATTATGGCATGGACCCTACATCATCCAACACTGCCTCACTAAAGGTGCATACATCCTGGCCTCTCTAGAAGGCTATCCTCTCAAAGAACCTATCAACAGGTTGTACTTAAAGAAGTTTTACGCCTCGTAGTCACCCTAATCTAGGCTCTTTCTTTTGTACACATTTGTAGAATTTTTAGTCTTCTTTTGTTCCCTCCATGCCTTATGTCTGATCTACCATTCGTGTTATTGAAAAATGTTTCCTTCATCGGCCTACCACATCGGTTATGCTGACAGAGCTATCCGCTGGACACAGAATCTCTCTTCGACCGCTTGGGCCCTCTATACCCCCTCACATGAACTACTCCACTCCATTGGCATATGTTTGGGCTCAACAACCAACAACCAAGAAGAATACACTGTCGTCATTTGCCTCCTCACTGAGGCCAGTCATCGCCACATCGTCACCTTAGTGTCTTATTAGATTCCCAACTTGTCATCATGCATCTCAACAATGTGTACCGTGTCCGCGATCCTCTCCTCTTCCGCAAATACCTGCAAGTTAGACTCTTGTCTCGACATTTTGATTCAATTAAATTTACACATATTCCATGAAAATTTAATCAAATAGCAGATAACATGGCTAACCTAGTGTTATATTGGCATATATCACATCAAGACATCATCCCACATACATAAATAATCAAAAGTCCATCACAACATATAGATTAGGCATCATAAAAATCATCACATGTAAACATTACGGAGATCCCCAAAAAAATATATCCATATATATATATATATATATATATATATATATATATATATATATCGATCAATTTATCATCAATTTTTACAAAATGGTACAACATATACATCGCCCATAGGCAAGTGAGCCCTCCTCACCCCTATAGGTATAAAATGGGTGTCACACTACCTTATACAAAATGGGTTGCTTGCAGGCCTATATAAATACACAAAATATACAAATCACTCATGGTGCCTCTAGAGTGCCATGAGTAGGTCCTCTATCTGGAGGAGGTGCCCCACCAACTGGGGGTCCTCTAGGTCTGGGGGGCAGTCGCCCAGTCATAGCTGCCCCTCCTAAAAATGCTATGTGGATCAGGGTCCACAACTCTTCTAGAAGGCCCACACACTTCTCTAGGACTCCCTCGTCCTGGATATGAGACCACATGCCCTTTGGCACACCTTGTAGAACCACCTCCAACTGGTGGCAAAAATCCTCTAACACCCCGCTGGCCTCTATCGGAGGAGCATGTGATGGACCTGCATCGGGGTCATGAAATCTACATCTCTTGCCAGCTCTCGCATCATCCACTGGCCTCGCACCAACCTCGTCCCTCTGGCATTGCTCTCCCACCTGCGATGGTCTCATTGGCCCCTGACAAGCCGACTCTCCAACGAGCTCTGCCTCCCGGCCTCACGACCCCACATATGCAAAAAAGAAGAAGATAGAATCAACATCCATACATGTAAAGCCATGATACACTATCAAAATCATAAAACATAAAGTACACTAACGTACCTCTCTGGTCCCAATCCTCCCGAGGAGGCAAAACCATATTCAGGTCATGCCGGAAGTCCATCCCCATATGGGAACTGTAGTATAATCTGTAGCATCTGACGCCACACACACGCCAAGGTGGCCATGTAATAATGACCACCCTCCTCACCTCCATGCCATACAAAAATAGATTCCCACTGCATCAGTCGTGGCTCTTGTGCCTTAGTCACCAGCAACAATACTCTAGGGCGCAACATGGGTACCCTCTCCAAAAACCACGCCACCAAGATAGATCCAAATGAAAAATCACTGGAGTCTGCCTCCTGACACCGGTTAATCTACCCCATCATCTTGGTGTGCAACATCACACCCTAGGCAAACATATCTCCATCCAATACCCTCCGCATAATCCTCAGCTGACCACCACTGATCCACTGAGTCGCTAAGGATCCATAGATCCTCACAATCATCATGATGATGCACCGATGCAAGAGTGCATCCATCACCTCAATCCGCATGACCGAACCTGACATAAAGTTTAGCCCCAAAAAATACCTCCATGCCAAGTCTGCCAAGTGTACATCTCCTGGAAACTAGGGATCAATAGGTAGGGCCATCCCCCAAAAAGGGAGCCCCGTCATGAAATAGACATCCTCTCTAGCTGAGAATTTCAGCAGCTCCCCTTGCACAATGAAGCACTACAGCTCAATGCTCCACATAGAAATCAAATAATGTAGAATATATTCCTACGCCCGTATCAGTGGGAAGTCAAAGAACTTGAGTAGCCCGTAGGCTGCCAAGGCCCTCTGAATGCCCGACACATCATCCCTCACCACCTCCCTGAGGCACTGCTAATCCCGCTCTCTCCAGTGGACTGACATAACTTTCTTGATCACCTTCATTCACCCAAACAACACTTGATCAGTCATCATCATTCATTCACAAAACAATATTCAAAAAATACAAGCTTTTTCACCAACCCCAGCTTTACCTCAAGTGCGCAGCTGTCACCCCCACAGGCATGATCACATGCGTGCATGTTATTCACATAGGTGTTCATCAATGTTTAGTTGTCGAAGAGACATATGCGCATCTGTCGAAACCACAGGTGCACATTCATGTGTACATTTTCTCTTCACAACTACGCATAGTGCGCAGGTGTAAATCAAATAGGCGCGCACCAAATGCGCACATGTTTGTCCCACCCACGCACCCCCCGTACGCGACTATGATAAACATAGTCGTACATCACGCATGGGAGAGGGAATTATACCCATGCATTTGAGCATGAGTCTCCTTCCTTCTCCCGCGTATTGGTAGGCCCATCCCTACAAAAACCCTTAGTACGTCCATTTGTACGACCCTGCCCAGAAAATAGAACCTAACTACTATGCAGGAGTATGAGACCACTAACCTGGCTCTTGCAAATCCTGGATCGGTCGGCTTGAACTCTCGTAATCTCCAAATGTCCTTTAGAATCCCCTCTTCCACTCACTATGGCAACAATGTTATAACCCTAATTTGCACCAGACATTCATACCTAGCAACAAGCCATTTTACTTACTATTTTTTTCAAGCCAATACTGAATAACTCTTCTTTAAAACCGATTTTTTGAAGATGTACGTGCCCTGCACCACTACTGCCCGCTTATGTATGCTAGCTGCACCACTACTTCCTGCATACGTATGCTAGTTGCACCATTACAACCCACGTATACTCACAAAAGTTTCAAAAAATAAAAAGTTACAAGGGATTCATTGAGATTACGGGCTATTGGGTGGCTTCCTAACCAATTGACCGCCTATATCCCGTCACCGAACCGAATAACCATATTTTTGGCATATAAAAAGAGGTATTGGGGTCTCATTCCAAGGAAAAACATAGCAATAGTGAAACTCCACCCATTTTACTTTCCCCCCTTGCCCCAAGAATTTGCAGCCACATTGTGAGTTTTGAGCCAGAATTCCTTATTCTTTCCCTTTTCCCTCATCCATAAGCCTATGCTCATTCTCTAGAGAGAAGTATGAGAGAAGAAGGATACGTGGAAGCAGTTGGAGCTTGGTGAAGAGGAGCCCAAGACTGGGTTCGAGGAGTAGTCACCGATCTCATTTTGTAAGTGACTTTGTGTGATTAATATAAAGAAGTACTTTTTCCGTCCCACCATATGATGTGTTCAATATTTATGTTTGATTTACATTTTGTTATGACATCTAATACACTAGCTCATATATATAATGCATGTTCGTATTTTCTTGTTTGTCTTTTGGTGAATGTAGGTCAGCCTTGGGAGGAGATTTGCAGTCGAGAAACGATTGGGCGCAAAGGGATCGACACCAAACACAGAGTTTAAGGTAGGACTACCGGATCCCTATACTTTGTATTTTATGCATGAATGTGGGGTGTTGTCGGGATAGTTGTTAAAAGTAGGAGACTTTGTATGGTTAGCTCTGCCTGCACTTTATAACCCTAGTGTAGTCCGTAGGAAGGTTTTCCCACTATAGCAGAATTGACGACCGTACTGGGGAACCTCTAGGGTTTTTTGGGGATCTTTTTGGGTACTTTAATTGGTTTAATTACCTCTTTGAGTTCTCTGTAAGTTATTATGTCTTTAAGGGATTCTGGTCTACCATACCAGTATTCCCTGCCTTGTTCCTTTGACTGTTGTTTTCTTTTTTTTCAAGGAGTTACAAAGGTGTATGCGATCTGCAGAGGCTCTGCCCGCATACATACATGCCCTAGCTTTGGGCAACCTGCGTACATATGTAGGCTGCTTAAGTGTCAGTAGCRTACTTGTGTTAGGAAGTCTTTTATTAAGGAGAGGTAGTCATCCTCTCCCCTGATTGAAGTCTGACTTCTCAGAGGTTTCTTTATTTAGTCCTGGTCTCTGTAGTTATAGTCTTTGAGCCTAGGTTTGACGTCGGTTTCTTTATCTTTTAATGATTGCTTGTATTTTCGTTGAAAGGGTTTTTGTGATGAGTCTGTGAGTCTTTTCTGTCTCAGCCTTAGTGGTTCTTTCAGTGACTCCTTGTGATCCACAGTAGGCCTTAAGTCAGTTTCTTGGGTCTTGTCTTGTTGTTGCTTTCCTTTTTTACTTTCTTTAGAAGAAAAAAAAAGAATTCATTTTCAAGTTTCTTATTTTGGAGCATAACCATTTATTTTTTTTGAGTTTCTTGTTTGGTTAAGTAGTGAGGTTAGTTGTTTTTTCAGGAAGAAGAGTGCTTTCTTAAGTTCTTTACTGAATACTTAGGACTTTAAGTAGCTCGTAGTCAAGTGAAATTCCGTTTTGTGTTTTTCTTTTAAAATATCTTAGAGATAAAATTTAGTTAGAAAGTTGGTTAAAGAGTGTTCAATTTGCAAATATTTGTTTGTTGAAAAAGAAGTAATTTTGTTTCCAGCATTTGTTCTTCTCTTTCATCTCTTAAAAAACATCACCAGTTTCATTTCCGTTCCTTTGACATAAGACAAACCACTGAAAATCAATGCTTAATTAAAATTTATTAGACTTTGTGTTTGTAGGGTCCATTAACTAGATTAGGCTAGAGCCTTGATTTAGGTTGGAGAGGAAAATCTTCAAGGCTACAAAAACAACATAGGAGTCTGTGCTAGAGAGTGAAAAAGTCTAGTAATGTGGAAATTATCTGGGACCCCCCTCTAACACAGGGGCTAAACATGAGGTCGCATGCGGAAAGGTAGCGGAGATAACCCCTCAAAAGCTGGACCAATCGTAGGGGAGGAACTCATATAGAGGACTTATCTTGGGATTACGTTGATTGCATTTTCCACAGATCTTCGTGGGTCTTGAATCCGTTCGAGGTCCTCAGTCATCTTCCAGAACACTTTCTTTCGATACCCTTGATAGGTTTTGGGATAGATACCCTACTCATTGCGGTCCACCCGACTGTCGACTGTACCCGCCTGGTAGTTGTTCATGAGCTGGCAACCTAGTTGCCTTTACTTTAGGGACTTACATAGGTGATTGCGAGGGTATACCGTGGTACCTAGGGTAGACATCAGGCCATGCTTTGCAGAATATACCTACGAGGTGCTTCTATTTTCGAGTTTCACTTGCACCGGTAAGTTTCTCTAGTGTTGGATGGCGTAAATTTTCTTCCAACTAGTTGTAGTGGTTTGATTGTTTTATCTCTAGGAACTTTTCCAGTGCGTGTTTTGGTCTTCAACGTTAGAAAGCACTAGTGTGTTGTTGATCTTCTCCCACAGTGGAAGATCAAGAGCTCCACTGGTCCGGAAGGCTCTTGGGCCTACCTCCTATTAACTTGGAGCCACCACCACCACCATGAAGACGAAGACTAGACCAACAAGGGTCTTTTGAGGTGGCCAGGCCATAGGAAACTATACCCGAGCCAACTTCGAGAGGAGAACATTCATTTCCGGAGGAACCGACTATATTTGGCCTTGGAGCAGAAGCTCTTGGTCCGTATAACCCTTCGATCACTTTCTTGTCAGTGCCACTTTTGAGACAACTTTCCCCCCCAAGGGTAATGCATCACGAGCGCCAAATAGTCCTACAAGCAACGATGGAAGAAAATGTTGCTACTTCGTTAGGGAGTCGTCATACTCCCTCTACGACTTCCACAACTAGGGGCATTCCACCTCCTAAATCACCTTCGCAGGTCTAGGCCACCATGGTATCGACCACCTCTACCTTGGGCAGTGGTCTGATGCCATCCATGGCGATGATCACTACGTCATTTACGCAGAGTGCGATGGGCCCTCCATTTTAATACGGGATGCCCTACTTTGACATGAACTCTATCCTCACCTACTCCACCCTTCAGACCAAGGGTGTGGGGGCAGGGAACTCAAATGATCCTATGCAAGGGTCCATGGGGGGAACGTCAACCCCCTATAATGCTTTCCCTTACGACGGGGGTCATATACCTCCGTCGTCCCCTTCGCTTGGCGATGCTTCTCAGTAACTCGCCTAGCCGAATATGACCTTCTTCCAGTACTACACTGGTGGGTTATTTGGCATTCTCTTTGTTCGATGCATTTGGTAACAACACATTCTCGTCAGCTGTCATCTCGGCCGGGGGAAACCCTGGTTTTGGATCACAAAATCTTGCACAGGGTACTATTCCTGCACAGGGGGCACATACTTCTCAAGGACCTTGGAATCTGTGGTAGGGATCAGTTCCCTCGTCAGGGATGCCGACCAGGGGTAACCTCTTCCATGGTCAATGGAACCCTGGGCAAGACTCAAGACCTATGCCCATCAGATCAGCAGGGGGTTACCCTTTCCAGAACCTTTGGAACACTACATCAGGAACAATCCCTTCTCAGCCCTCAACGTCCTACTATGGGAGTCAGCCGATGACGTCTCAACAAGCACAACATCCGAATTCTGGCCTAGGCCATGGTTTTTACTAGAACCCGGGCCAACATCCTAACTTTTCTAAGCAACCTGGTGCCATCCAAATCCCAGGCTCCTATCCTCCTATACATACTCAACAACCTAAGCTACCATTTCTGGCAACTTTGCATTTTCCAGACTTGTCAATATTATTGAACGACCCAATTTGTCACGATCCATGTTGGCCTACTATGCCAACCAAGTTGCCCTCAGACATTCCAAAGTTTGAAGGAAAGCCTAATGAATATCCAGGTGTGCTATAGCGGGAAAACCCCCTACAGATTGCACTAGGGTTCTGAAGTGCAGGCATAGATAACCGTCTAAAGTCTCCTACTTTTAACAACTATCCCAACATTACCCCATAATCATACATAAAAAGCAAAGTATAGGGATCCAGTAAGCTTACTTTAAACTCTGTGTCCGATGTCGATCCATTTGTTCTCAGTTGTTTCTCGACTGGAGATATCCTCCCAAGGCCAACCTGCATTCAAAAAAAGACAAACAAGAAACTACAAGCATGCATTCTATATATAGATTAGTGGGTTAGATATCATAACAAAAATACAAATAAATCATGAAGATTGAAGACATTGTTTGGCGGGATAGAAAAAGTGTTTCTTTATTTAATCTCACAAGGTTGCTTACAATATGAAACCAACAACTGCTCCTCCAACTCGGTCCTGGGCTCCTCTTCACCGTGCACCAACTGCTTCCACGTATCCTTCTCATCTTTAGTTCTTTCTAGGGAAATGACAAGGGTTTGCAATGGAGGAAAAAGGGCTGAAAAAGGAATTCTAGCTCAAACTCACAATGTGGTTGCAAAATATTGGGGAAAAGGGGGAATACTGAAATGGACAGAGTTTCTTTGATCTCATTCTTCTGGTAGGAATGGGACCCCAACACCTTCTTTTATAGGCCGAAAAGATATTTATTCAGATGGGTGACCGACTATGGGCAATCAAATGGTTAGGTAATTACCCGAAAACCCGTATCCCTTTGCAACTTTCTATTTTTTGCGCTTTTCATGAGTATACGTGGGATGTAATGGTACAACTAGTGTGTGTACGTGGGAAGTAGTGGTGCATGGCATGTATATCTTCTAAAATATGTTTTTTAAGAAGAGCTATTCAGTGATGGCTTTGGAAAAAATAGTAAGTAAGATGGCCTGATGCCAGGTATGTAGGTATTGTGCAATTTAGGGTTATAAAAAGGTGATCACGTGACTACCTTTCACTTATGGTGCTCATCCAAATCTTTGAGAGATGACTTCGTTCAGTTGCTTATGTTTCAACGCACTCTTATCGGGACGAAATGGTACATCTAGCTCGACCGCTCAAGATACTCTACTTTTGTCGAATTGGCAATGGTTTTCTTAAATCGTTTTCAATTACCTGTGAGATACGATGCTGACACCGAACTATTGGCCAACTTTGAGCAGACAAAGGCTGACCATATATTTGATCACATCCAAGAATGGAGGCACCAGAAGAGTTTGATTAAAGTACCAGTTCCACCAACATTCCTGCTGGAATAGTTCCTTAAGTCTTTGGTACCCCATCTATCCAAAGACGTAGAAACGTCAGGGGTCTTTTCGGAGGAAGAAACGATAATGAGAGCTCAACAACTAGAGCTGATTTACTCTCAGTCTGGTTTTATTTACGAAGTACTATCAGATACACCATGGTCTATTCTTGATAAGACCAGACATAAGTCTAGACCACATGCTGACGACATTGTTGGTTCAACACAAGCAAATCCCACTGATACGCTATCAAAACCAATTGCAGCAATTGTCGATACAACAAACAATGACCAACCAAACCTCTAGTTTAGATGCTCGCCCTACTCAAACGTCGGATGTACACAACATACAATTGAAAAAACCAAAGGCCAACCAACAGGATAAAGGGAAGAACAAACAACGAAAGAAGGGTAAGGGGGATAAGAAACCTACCAATAATGCTGGCAGGGGAAACACAGAGAGAAATAAGTCGAAGTATCCGTGCAACCTTTGTGTGGAAGACCACCCGACTCACCTATGCCATCGACTCGCGGAGGCCCAAACGTTATTGGCATACCAATAGCCTCCAGTGTTAACAAACCCATTTCCTCATGGGAAAAAATTAACTCAGGCCTCTGCGAATGTGGATGGGGGTAGTCAGGGACCCCCTTCGTCGTCTAGAAATCCCTTGCCTTTGAATGTCTATATGTTGAAAGATGATGCCCATATAGCTACTAGGACACATGATTATGGAATTCCAAACACTTCCGAGAATGGTAAAGAGGCCGAGAACCCATCCGTTCTTCTCTAGATTGAGAGAACGATGGGAGAGACACTGACATGCATCCTGAAAGGGGCATTAAAAAAGGCTTCACACAATCCAAACTCAAGGGCTGCCCATAATCACTCTGTGGTGGAGGATTTTTCACAAACCCCTTGCGTAATGTTTTCTTTGGAGGTCCTCCAAAGCTTCCCTTCGTAGAGAAAAGATCTGCTAACTGCCTTAGGATCCATCGAGACATGTAATTTGGGAACTATCATGCTTGATACGACTGACCTAAAGCCTCATCTCCCATACCATGTCGCGTTTTAGATATTAGTGGCTTATACCACAAAATCTTTTTCCTAGAACATTTTCTGCATAGTGGTTGATGAGGGAACCTCGACATGTGTGATGTTGTTCGCGTGTTGGAAGGCCATTGGCCAACCAGTTTTGTCTCCATCACCTACTCTTCTTACCACTTTTGACAGTCATTCATTCTGACCACATGGAATCATCCCTTAGTTTCTCGTGTAGTTAGGAGGGAAGACCGTGTGCGTCGAGGTTGAAGTGGTCGATGTGCCTCTCGACTACAATATCCTGTTAGGAAGGAGTTGGATCTATGCTATGCATGCAGTGGTCGTGACAATTTTCCAGGTCTTGTTGTTTCCACACGAGGGTTGGATCGTGTCCACTGATCAGTTATCCTTATCCCATCCTGACCCTTCATCAGGGGCATCCACAGTCTCGATGATTGATAACCCTCAGCCCGACGTTGTAAACGTAGGGGTTGGTTTGTGCCCACCTTTGATGGGTACTTTCGATTGCCCACCTCCTTCCAGCGATGTCAAAATGGTATCGGTTGTCCCCGACCAGCCTAAGGCTGAAAGATTTTCATTGTGGTCATTCCGTACGACTTACTTTAACGATCCACAGATTCTTCCTTCCCCATTAGTCGCGATGGAAGGGATAGGTCATCATGGCATGTCCATTTCCTTGTCCACGACATAAGTTTTGTACTCTTTAGTCTAGCAATCTTCAACCGACCCCGATCTGACTCCTGCATTGGAGTTATATCCAATTCTCGAGCCTGCCCGGGCTCAAGGTTCCCTTGCCACTGTCAATTCTTTAGACTTGGTATTTCCCTCTGATGATTCAATTTTAGAGGCATTGACCGGTCCAGACAGACCCTGGGATGATCTCCATCACATATTATATTTCCTCCCAGAGTTAGAAAGAATAAAGGAAGGATAATTTGTGTTTACTATGACTGGAGATAGGTCGTGTCCTATCAATCCTCTAGCTACACACGCAGTTTATGCTCAGGGTAATATGGAAACCATCGCTAAAATGATACCTATCGATATCTCCAGAACCCCTAGAGTCATGGAGAATGTCTTTATCGGAGTGGATTGTTCCCTTGAAGAGACTCAAATCTATATAGATTTATTTAAAGAATTCTGCGACATTTTTGCCTGGTCTTATGAGGAAATGCCAGGCATTGATCCAAGAATCGTTGAACATGAAATCATGAATTATCCTGACACCAAGCCGGTCTGGCAGAAGCTTCATCCAATTAATTCTCAGAAAGAAGTAGCTATTAAGGCTGAAGTAGAGAAACTACTCAAAGCTAGTTTCATCTACCCCATCCAATTGACTCAATGGGTTTCAAACCCTGTTCCAGTCAACAAAAAGTAGGGAAGGATTCAAGTATGTACATACTTCCATGATCTGAACAAGGCCTGTCCAAAGGATAATTTCCCCACCCCATTTATTGACCATATTGTCGATGAATGCGCAGGATGTGAGGTATTTTCTTTCATGGATGGTTTTTCGGGATACAATCAGATCCAGATTAAGCCCAAAGACCAGCATAAAACAAATTTTATCTGTCCATGGGGTACATTCGATTATCGGAAGATGCCTTTTGGCCTAAAAAATGATGGAGCCACCTTTCAGCGGGCCATTTCTTTCACTTTCCATGATCTCAAACATATATTTGAGGCTTATCTTGATGGTTTAGCATCATTATCTTGTAAGAGAGCTAATCATCTCACACACCTTCGACTTATCTTTGAGCGATGTCGCTACTATCAGATTCTCTTAAATCCAAAAAAATGTAGTTTCTGCATGACGTCGGGTCGTCTGCTAGGTTTCATAGTGTCAACAACAGGGATCATGGTCGATCCTCTAAAGGTTGAGGTGATAATTCAATTGCCTCCCCCGTGCACAGTCCCTCAGCTTAAGAGTTTACAGGGAAAAGCTAATTTTTTTCGGCGTTTTATCGCAAACTATGTCGAGATCACAAAAGGGTTTATACGTTTACTGAAGAAGTGCATTCCTTTCCATTGGGACGAATCCACTCAACGCTCTTTCGAAGTGTTGAAATGCACCCTCATGTTTTCCCCTCTGCTTCGGTCACCCAACTATAATAAAGATTTATTATTGTATTTGGCCGGTGCAGAGTCGACCATCGGTATGGTCTTGGTTCAGGAGGATGATTTGCTCGAAGAATATGTCATTTATTACCTGAGCCGAGGCCTGGTTGGACCAGAGCTCAACTACTCTCATGTTGAGAAACTTGCATTGGCAGTAGTACATGTTGTCCAACGGTTCCATCATTGTATCTTGTTTCACAAAACGACTGTCATTGCCAATGTAAATCCATTTCAACACGTGTTGACGCGACGTGTAATCGACGGAAATATCAATAAATGGATAGTTATCCTCTAGGAGTTTGACTTGGATTTTGTGTCTACGAAATCTAAAAAGTCACTGGGCTTTTGGAACTCATCTCGAAACTTCTGGTCGAATCAGGTGATGTCACGTCTGAAGAATCACCGATTAAAGGAGATCTTTTTTTGATTTCATCTTCGGACCCCTGGTATGGAGATATACTAGTCTATCTCCAGACTTTGAAGTGCCCCACATCTTCTTCTCACGATGAACGTCGACGTATATGCCATCATGCCAAGAACTATCTGATTCTCAAGGACACTTTGTATCGTCGAGGTGTAGATTGCATCCTTCGTCGATGTCTCATTCATGAAGAAGCGGAACTCATGCTTAACGATTGCCACACCAGAGCATGTGGTGGTCATTTGTTTGGGTTGGAAACAACCCAACATATTCTACGAGCCAGTTACTATTCGTTGACGTTAGTCAAAGATTGCGTTGAATCGGTCAAGAAGTGCCACTCGTGTCAGATCTTCTCACAGAGGATGAAGGCACACCCTGCTCCTATGTTTCTTGTCATCATAGTTGGCCCCTTCACCAAGTGGGGGATTTATTATACTACATGCCACCCCCTTTCATCTAGGGGGCACCGCTATATCATCGTAGCAGTAGACTACTTTACTAAGTGGGTCGAGGCTATGCCAACATTCAAGGATGATGGAGAGACAATATCTCTCTTCTTGTTTAATCAGATAATAGAAAGGTTCGATGTCCCGAAGGAGATTGTCATTGACCATGGAAATCACTTTTAGAACAAAATGATGTCTGAATTAACATCAAAGCTTGGGTTTAGGAAAGAACACTCATCACCTTATTACCCACAAGCGAATGGTTAGGTGGAAGCTATGAATAAGTCTCTAAAGACCATTCTACAATGAATGATCAATTCGGCCAAGTCAAATTGGCATTTGATGTTATACTCGACATTATGGGCCTACCAAACGTCTGTGAAGACTGCCACTGGTTTTTCACCTTTCCAATAGAATTCCATATCCCATCTCTTAAGTTGGCAGTACAATTATTTCCAGACACTTCACCACTCAAGGAACGCTTATTATATCTAGAGAAGCTCGATGAGAAACGACGTGATGCAACCTTAGCTAACGAGGCTCACAAGCAAAGATTCAAGTGTCAGTATGATCGGTCTGTTCATCCTCGTATTTTATCTGAAGGCGACCTTGTCCTGGTCTATGACCAAGATAAGGATCCCCTGGGGGCAGGCAAATTTAAACCCATCTGGTTCAGATCATTCATCGTGAAGGAAGTATTAAATAAGGGCACTTATCGTCTGGTTGATTTTGAAGGGAACGCTTTAGCGGAGCATAGAAATGGGCTCTATCTCAAGAAGTATTACTCATAGTTGGGGCGCCTTGGGTGACTTCTTGTACATATGTATAGTTCTTATACATTTTAATTTTTTGTATTTTTGGTCTTATGGACGTGTCATTTTGATGTCATATTTTTCACTGTGGAAGATGTCAAGTGAATCAGACGTGTTCGTTGGATTTGCGGATGGTGCTAGCCGACACACTCGAAGGCTTTCTTCTGCATCTTGGGTGATATTCACACCTCAAGGCCAATTGTTATCTTCTGTAGGTATCTGTTTAGGTGACGCCACAAACAATGTCGCCGAATACAGTGCAGTAATAGAGTTGCTTCGTGACGCCTTGTCACATGGTATATCTTACCTCCGGGTCTACTTGTATGCACAATTGGTTGTGTCCCAGTTAAATGGGGTTTACCGCATTTATGATCCTACTCTACATCGACGATTCCTTAGGGTACGTCTCTTAGAACGTTTCTTTGATTACATTACGTATATCCATGTTCCTAGGAGACTAAATCAAATGACAGATACTCTAGCTAATCAAATATTAGATTGGCATATTGCACACATGTAAAGAAAAGTACACACATACACATGTAAATATCAGAGTACATAGGTGGGAAAAAGCGCCACAAAAAATAACGAGTCTGGTATATAACGCGGGGCTTATGCCATCAAAAAAATACAAAGAGTGTCCTCGACACGTAAATGGTCCACCCTAATCTAAGCACGAGGCCTATTTTCCCTGCCATAGTAGACTACAACGTTTTCCAAATGCTGAAATAACTGGACCCAGGTCCGTGGCACCCCAACAACATGAGGTTGCATAGATGGCAAGAGATCCTCGATCTCGGCCATAGGCACAATATGGGTGAGTGCAGTCAAGTTCCTCTCCACTCGTCTCAAAACTCTCTTAGTCTCTTCGGATGGAGGTACCCCCACTGCTGTTGCTGGTCCAGCGACCGCTGCTGCTGCTGCCTCTGGTCGTCAACGGTACTTGCTCCATGCAAAATCAGCTAGATTCACTGGTCCCACATCTGTACATAATGAATACATAGTTGTCAGGTTCTCTGGTACACATAAAAAATATATATATAAAAAGAAATTAAAAAATTAAAAAAAAATTAAAAAGAAAACATACCTAACTCTCCTCGCTTCGCTCTGGGAGGTACGGGCATGTCAGGATATCTGGATAAGTTGATCCCGACATAGGGGTAGTCCTCTATAACTAGAATCTTCCAAGACCACCATTCAAAAAAAGTATCATCAAAGGCTTCGATGGTCCTCCCTCCCCCCTGTCATGGCAACAATGCTTCCCATCTGCACACTGCTGGGAAGGAGGCCACGTGCCCTCATATTGTCTCTCGGGGACTAAGAATGGGTACCCTCTCGAAGAAGAAAGAGAAAAGAATAGTCTCGAACCTAAAGTTCTTGTTGTTCCACCCATGACACTCTGTGAGCTGTCTCTTCATGCTCTCTAGCATGGTTGTATTCCAATCAAACACTCGTGCATTTAAGCTCTATACTGCGCAATGCATATGCACCTGGGAGTCCTGATGTAAAGTCGTGGATCCAGTGATCCTTCCAATAAGAAAAACTATCACTTTCAGTCATAGGTTGGTGATTTTTTGGATTGGTACCTACGAACCCACTTTATCTGTTTTGGCCTCGCAGTGTTGCCCGATTAATTTGACAATGTTGTGTGGCCCAGGGGGAAAATAACGAAGGTTGACTGGTTCACCTCTCCTTGAGAGGCCAGTCAGAAAATAAATTTCCTCAGTCGTTAGAGTCAACGACTTCCCCTCAAGCATAAAAGCCTCTACATCTGGGTGCCAGTAATCCACCAAGGCATTCGGTATCCTGGGTTGTGCCCGCATGAGTGGACATCAAAAGAATTTCCACAACCAACATTGTTTTAATGCGGAGACAACAACAAGGTCTTCCTTGACCATTGCATCAATTTACTCATGCTCTGTCTCTCTCTCTCTCCAATGGACATACATTATGCAAAATGACAAGTTCAAAGGAGAGTCAAATGATGGATTTTTTAATTTTTTTCATATGTTTGAGGATGTACACGGGCTGTATTGGGGACAATCATGTATGTACATGGGCATATTTTTCTCTGCCCGCGTGTATATGCGGTCTGTTCTTGGACAACCCGCGTACATGTAGGGCCGAACTTTTTAAAGGTGTGCGCCCCTCCAAAAAACAAAAAGAAATGCAAAAAGGAAGAATGGAAATGCAGGAGGGAATAGTTTATACTTGCTTGGTCGAAGCGAAAGTTTGTTTCATCCACTGAAGCTCCCATAATCAACTTCTTTAACAAAGGGGTGCTTTTGGATTTTTGGTCAATTCTCAATTTGCAATGGTGATAATGATCTGCCATCTTCTATTTATAGACTTTTTTGGCCCTTTTGTCATTTTTTTGACCCCCTTTGTCATTTTTCCTGGTTTGAAACCATGTAACGTAGTTCTTGAGTTTCTCATTGGATGTTACGATACACTTTACTTTTGGTTCGATGAATGTTTGGGGAGTTGGGGCACTTTTAAGGTCCTTTTGTGAAAAGTCATTTTTTCCAACTTTGTGCATTTAAGCTAGGATTCCACCTTCACTAGTTGCACCTCGTTGTCTTTTTCGCTTGGCCATAGGATCGATCCCACCGAATTGTGACACATAACCATCATTACTTCTCTAGAAGTGTCGTAATTTAGTGGTAGAGCCTACCTTCACATGGAGGCCCTAGGTAGATCCTGGTTGCATTTTGGTGTTCATGCCATTGTTAATGACTTTAGGCTCGGGAGTCCTTTTAGTCTTGTCCTAATTATGAGTTTGGGCCATCACATGTCTGATATGTTATCACTCTTGGCTTCACCCTCGGGACTCCCAAAATAACGGGTCTTCTTTTAATCCCTTTTCAGACCCTCTAAACATGAAAAGATGTCGAGTGATCTTGTTTCCCTTCATGCTCATCAAACTTAAATTTGAAGGCACGTCTGTCCGATAATAGTTTTCCCCTTTTTCAGTCTGGATGGTCAATTGTATGAACAAAGGTATACTCTAGGAGCTTCAGTTCACTAGAAGAGTATTCTTAAGTATACGTTTAACCCTTTTTCGGTCCTGAGGGACTAAATTTACAAAAAAGGAACCCCCACAAAGTCCATAGTTAAGCTCTTTTCACACTCCCTAAAATTGAAAAGATCGTCTAGTGAGATTGTTTCTTCACACTTGTTAAACCGGTCTAGAAGAACATCCATTATGGAGTCCATAGTTATAGCTCTTTTCAGACTCAAAAGTGAAAAGATCGTCGAGTGACCTTGTTCTTTCACACTCGTTAATTGGTTCAGAAAAACATCTACTGGCATGAGTTTATCCCTTTTTATGGCCTGTAGATTAAGGAGGAAAAAGGTACACCTCGGGAGATTTGTCTCGCCGAGAGAGTTCTCTTTAGTATATTTTATACCTTTTTAGGCTAACGAGACTAAATCTAGAAAAAGGCAATGATTCCATAGTTAAGCTCTTTTCAGACTCCTTAAAATTGAAAACATTGTTGAGTGATCTTGTCTATGTCACACTCGTTAAAATGGTTTTGAATAGACATCTTTTCTATGCTAATTTATCCCTTTTTCGAGCCGACTAGACTATTTTCGAAAAAGGTACCCCAATGGAGTCTTCTTTTATTCTTTTTCAGGCTCTCTAAAAATGAAAAACCACCGAGCTTACCTTCTCCGGGCTCGTAAAAAATACATTGAAGGGGGTTTCATCATGTATTTCTAATCACAGTTGCATCTCTGTGTCTTTGGCCTAATGCCAGCTCCATGTTTCTCTCAATTGAACTTTTGAAGCATGCCTTATACACAAGCCTTGTAGCATTTTGCTTATGCAATCTGACACCTTGACCCATGGAGGAATTTTCCCTGAGTGTCCTTTTGCTGCACATGTATCCTTGCTATGAAAATTAGTGTGTTCCTTGCACTTGGAACTAGTATGCTTGTGACACTTGTTCCTCCTTTGTAACATAACATTCTTTTATTCTTTTTAGAGCCTTCAAAATATTGAAAAAGACAAAAAAATCAAATATACCCCAAAAAGAGGAAGGGAAAAGTATTTTCTTTTTATGGCAGCACAATGACTGGCCCTTGGACAAAGAAAATCCTTTCATTTGTCATCAAGCATTGGATTTAATATGACCTTAGGAAGTTTTTCCCGTAACATAGAGTTGTTCCATCCTCTGTTTGGTTATTCTTCCAAACATTTGGATAGTTTGTGTTGCCTCCTGCATCGTGAACTGATGTTAATGTCATGCTGCTTGAGTCTCATCATCAATCATGCTATTGTCCAAGGGAATTTTTACTCAACTTGATTCGACCCTTCTGCAGTTTGTCTCTTGTCCTCATGCCCGACCACCTTAAAAGTCCAATCATGTCCTTGTTCGAAATCACTTAAAGGTATCTGTCTCATCATAGAGATTCTCTTACCTTTTCCCCGACGAGACATTGAAGAACTCTTGGTAGTGAATATGTACACCCATATTACACTCCTACCCAATTTATGAAGATCTTGAAGTTGTTGCTCGGGCTCTGAAGACCTTATCTCTAGCCATCAGGCATTGTTGTCTTCCTAAAGATGGATACTATACAAGTATATATTTGATTTTGAGATGTATATCCACTATGTATTGCTTGCGACTACACTTTATATAGTTTTATGACATGGATATGCAATGTATTTGATTGGAAACCATGATTTATTTCATCCCGAGCATGGGTATGCCCGCCTCGGTGAGACAATTTTTACTTTTGCAGATGGCACCTTCCGAACTCTAGTCCCGGACTCACTTGCATCATACATTGGTAAATATTTGTAATGTATTTCGGCCATCAGATGCTCTTCTGACCTCACACATTAAGGGACATATGTTATAACCCTAATTTGCACCGGACATGCATACCTAGCAACATGCCATCTTACTTACTATTTTTTCCAAGCCAATACTGAATAAATCTTCTTAAAAACCAATTTTTTGAAGATGTACGTGCCCTGCACCACTAATACCCACTTATGTATGCTAGATGCACCACTAATACCAGCATACATATGCTAGTTGCACCATTATAGCCCGCGTATACTCACAAAAGTTGCAAAAAATAAAAAGTTGCAAGGGATTCGTTGAGATTACGGGCTATTGGGTGGTTTCCTAACCAATTGATCGCCTATAGCCCGTCACCCAACCGAATTA
Source organism: Picea sitchensis (assembly GCA_010110895.2). Lineage (NCBI taxonomy): Eukaryota > Viridiplantae > Streptophyta > Pinopsida > Pinales > Pinaceae > Picea > Picea sitchensis. Next base: position 101,156 of record SNQJ01S0019651.1, read on the forward strand.
TCATCTTTTTGGCATATAAAAAGAGGCATTGGGGTATCATTCCAAGGAAAAACATAGCAATAGTGAAACTCTACCCATTTTACTTTCTCCCCTTGCCCCAAGAATTTGCATCCACATTGTGAGTTTTGAGCCATAATTCCTTATTGTTTCCCTTTTTCCTCATCCATAAGCCTATGCTCATTCTCTAGAGAGAAGTATGGGATAAGAAGGATACATGGAAGCAGTTGGATCTTGGTGAAGAGGAGCCTAGTACCGGGTTTGAGGAGCAGTCGCCGATCTCATTAATAAGTGACTTTATGAGATTAATATAAAGAAGTACTTTTTCCGTCCCACCATATGATGTGTTCAATCTTTATGTTTGATTTACATTTTGTTATGACATCTAACCCACTAGTTCATATATAAAATGCATGTTCATAGTTTCTTGTTTGTCTTTTGGTGAATGCAGGTCATCCTTGGGAGGATATTTGCAGTCGAGAAACGATTGGGTGCAAAGGAATCGACACTGGACGCAGAGTTTAAGGTAGGACTACCGGATCCCTATACTTTGTATTTTATGCATGAATGTGGGGTGTTGTCAGGATAGTTGTTAAAAGTAGGAGACTTTAGACAATTAGTTGTGCCCGCACTTTAGAACCCTAGTGTAGTCTATAGGGGGGTTTTACCACTATAGAAAGAAGGTACAAATGAGGTGGCATTGTGGGGCCTACAACTATATATAGTCCCTTTTGCCAAACTTCCACACTCAATTACAGGGGCTCAGAGAATCCATTTTTCTGATCCATATTCAGCCACAGGATTAGGATCCCACCACCTACATAGTCACATTCCCCGGGTCACCATCGATACTCATCCCCAAGGGGAATTTTTTCTCACATCACATCCAGGTACAGATTCTCATGTTCACAATTATCAAATAGTTGTTATATGTTATTTATCTTCATATATTGTTCACGTCGGGTATTCAGTTTTAATGTGTGCAAGCACTTGGTCATCACAAACTAACGCAGCCCCATCAGGTATATGATCGACACTGGCATGTAATCATTCCCTCTGAATATTAATTGCATCTCCCAGTCCCACCCTCTAACATTTTCCTGCAGGATGTTGACATCGAACTCTGCAGTACTATCACCTCCGCTGCATTTCGGTACTGTCGCCCGGTAGCACTCTCCCTCACATGAGTTGTCCCATTCATAGTCCCCCTTGGCACTTTGACACTCATGCTTCTTTTCGCCCCTTGGGTATGGGAGTCTTGATAGTCTTACGCATTTTCGAGAATCATCCACATACTCCTTCTCATTTTTGATAGCTTTCCCAATGGACTCCCAGGTTATCTCATCACGGTTCTAGTTTGACTGCACCTCCACAGTATCATTAACCTTCCATTTCATCCAAAATCAGTTTTCCAATGTGCAAATTTTCCTCCATTCATCTACCTCATAAAGAAACCCACCCATGGGGCCCCCACCCTCCACCAGTTCTCCATGCAACTTGTGCCCTCATAGGCCAAGCCATCTTGCACTGGAGCACCTGTTTATGTATCTGTACACTCATCCCAAATTATTCTTTATTCATTTGGAAATTGTACAAAAACCTTTCCAAGAATTTACTTAGCTTTTTTTGTCGCCCCTTAGCGACCTTCTTTTTTTGGCAAATCAACCCATGTCACCCTTAGTTGGGGAATTACTACCCTCTCCTCTTGTTGACATCATCCATGAACCCTGAGTATCCCATAGTCCATGTATCCTTGATCTCTGAGTTTTTTCACTTTGTCACACCTCTGGCGTAATTTAAACCACGTCAAGTCATCCCCCTAATGTTAGACACAATTCCATGGTTGCTGCCAATCATCTTCCACGTATATCCCCAACCAAGGGCAGTCTTGAGTCTCACCGCATATTGAATTCATCCATGTTCTTCATCAGTTTTTGATCTTATCTAGTGGATTTCATGAATCCCTTTTGCTTCATGGAGTCGCATCTCCCTTTTTGTCGACATCAACACTGTTTCCATAAGGGCGACAATATCTTGACTTTCATTACCTTTACAATGAGGAGTCTCGGAAAACACAGAGAGAACCATCATTGCTCTCCACTATCGTTGACCCCCATAGCATTCGACTTCAACACAATCTCATGTTACAGTGGGTCTTACTATGCGACTATTGCAGTTGTTTTATACTATTCGAAGACCTTTGAATTCGATAGGCCATCAATGCCTACGAGTCATCGACACTTCTTACAGTCGTGCTTGCCTCTTTTCAGAGTATGTTCACCATCCGAATTGTCATCTGCCATTATCAATCCGCCCTAGAGGGTGCTGCAGTTATCTACATCAACCTACAACTTTAGTTATTGTCTTACTTTTTTGAGTTACATGACACGAGCATGGGGCATGCTTGCCTCATTTGTATACGACTTTTATTTCCCCCCACCTCAAGAAAGGTTTGGGTCCCACAGTTTCCTCTCTCCCTCCGACGAATCTCTCTTGCAGTTCCTATAAACACTCTTCATTACAATTCTACTCTTAGTAGAAGAAACATTGATGTATTTTGGCTATATGTATGCTCCTAACCTCACACATCAAGGGGCATATGTTATCATTGAAATTTCGTCCGCAAATGGTTACAAGAATACAACATCTCCAAACACCTATTGGTTCACCTGTAGCCCCAAAAATGCATTTCCAAAAGGAACAAACTCTACAACAGGTCAAAAATTAACATGCGCTGAAACATTAAAGGAAGCACGTGCACGTGCTCAGGCCAAAAAATCCAAAAAATCTCACATGCGCTCAATGCACGACTGTGTACAAGAAAATCTGTGCACACCTGTGAATGACGCATTTATGGTTCTTTTCAGCCCCTCGCCCACTTTTGGACCAACTCCCAACTTGATTTGACCCTCAAATCCAAGTTGGATCCGAATGGGGGGCTGGTTAAAGACCTAAGGGTGCCCTAAACGACCCCTTGTTCACACTAAAGACTGGTTGGATAATGCCTCAAAGATTTTCTATAAAAACAATCCATCAGTGCACTATGAAATCAAGAATCTCATTGTATTGTTATACTGCCTCTATTCTCCTATAAGAAACCTCTTTTTTTCTTGGAGCATACTAGCATCATCTCATTAAGCTATTCACCTCACCTCTTGAGGGAATAAGTTTGGATTTATTCACCATTTGATTTCTAGTTTACCATTTGTAAGAAGAGCTCTCACATAGGGGATTCCAGATCCCTCCCAAGGAGGAAGAGGGGATCCATAAGTCCTCCTTTCTCTGCAGTGTTTTCCCACTAATAAATTATCCATTGGTGGCATTATTATTGGTCATTTGTTTGATTGGTTTTGGTTTTAATTTCCTCATGCATTTTAGTTTTATTTCTTTAGTTGTTGTTATCTTAGTTGCTTGTTTATTTCATGTGATTGAATCATTTGATTCATACACTAACCTTTTTTTTGTCTAGAAGGCCCAACTATACTTGCAAGTGCCCTTATTTTGCGCATTCGAGTGATGAAAAGGACACAACAAAATCCACAAGGAAACTTGAGCTCTACCCCCTTTAATGGTAATCACCCCTATCTAGATGCGAATGAATGCACCAAATTAAAAAGGACTATAGCTTGGTAAAGAAAATGAAAGAATGAAGCTTGAAACCTTTTAAAGGGGACTTGCAAATGATAAGTGGGTATCAAATAAAATTAAGGGGTTCAGAATGAAAAAAGTACCGAGGAAAGGGTGTCTCAAGCAACCAATGATCCTTCTACAAAGGAACTCATATAAATGGATTTAATGACACCATAAGCCATGAAGTAAGCCCTAAAACCATATCACTATCACACTTACTCTTGAATGGTTTCTTTCTTTCCTACTTCCCTCGGGACTTCCTATCCCTCTACTCTGTTCTTTTTATTTCTTGTAGGAGTTGGCACACCTAATAGGATTGGATGAAGGCCCTCCCATACTTAAACTTGGGAAATTGTATAAGATTATGATATAGTGTGAAGTTTGAAGAGGACACATAATGTGAATTTGCTTATGTGGCTTTTGTATTAATTTATGGCTTACTTTGTATGATTTTTAGGACCATTTCCCCTTGTGTTTGTTGGTTTTACTTTATTTCATGGTTTTATTTGACTTGGGTGCACCTGACATGGTATTTGTAGGATGTCCCTGTGATTTCACCTTGGATGTTGTGCATTTATTGCAAGATGTTGGCACATGTGATGCATAGTAGTGGGTCATTCAGTGACTCACCACCTTAAAACATCTCACATCCTTGAAACCTTGGATGATGGACATATGAGCTTGGTTTGAGCAGATTTGAACATGATGGCACGCAGATGGGATGAAATCCCATAAGATGAAGCAGTACCGAGGAATACTTATTATTCACGCAGGATCAGGATGTTGCAATGAGTATACAATGGACACCATGCAGAGATGAGATGTGACTCCATACAAACAATATGTAGTACCCTAAACCCCTCACAAATTGTTTGCATGGATTGTATCTTAAGTAACAACTTACTTTGCATGATTTAAGGACTAATATTTCTTTTGAACATTAGCTAACCCTGTATTATACTCTAATTTGTTTTGGATGGCCCTAACATGGTTCTTTGAGGGACGTCCTAGGCTTGTACCCAAGAAGTTGTGCCTTTCTTGCAAGACCTTGGCATGTGTGATGCATAGTAGTGAGTCATCCAGTGACTCACCACCTTGAAACATCAACTCTCACATCCTTGAAACCTTGGATGATGGACATATGAGCTTGGTTTGAGCAGATTTGAACATGATGGCACGCAGATGGGATGAAATCCCATAAGATGGGCAGAGTACCCAAGGTCTTATTATTCACCGGATCAAGGATGTTGCAATAGTATACAATGAGACACCATGTAGAGATGAGATGTGTCTCCATCCAACCAGGATGTAGTACCCTAAACCCCTCACATCACCTTCCTTTTGGTTATGAACTCATATTCTATGGTTTGATGGTGCTAGGGTTTGATGGACACCTAGGGTACTGGTGATGATTTGGCAAGATCGGGACAGAGGAGACATACCTTTTCCATTTTCTCCACTTCCATATGATTCCATGTGGCCTTTGGAGGCCCTCTCTTAGGATAAGAAGGCTTGATGTTACCACACATGTGGCCATTTATGATTTATTTTTTCATTTTAGCATTTTGTAAAGGTTTAATGAGGAGTCGGCCCCACTTGAATCAAATGTTATGTTATGTTTTTGGACAAATCAACTAGGATAGCCTCATATAAGAAGGCTATCAATAGCCTTTCATTTTCTCATCACAACTCCCCACCTCTCTGGGGTAATTACTTCTAAATGTTTTCCCTTTTGGGGTTATTGGTCATTCTCTCTTATGCACTACGTGTGAAGGAGGTCTCTTTTGGATGCTTTTTCTGATTTTGGATGGATATTTGTCCAATTATGGTTTTATTCTCTTGGTTTCTTGGATAAAGTAAGTAATTTTCTACAATTCTATTGTATTTTGTTGATGTAAATGGTTAAATTGCTATTTTGTTGCAAGAAGTCTTGTTTTATTGAATCCCTAAAAGGGGAACATAAATGTTTCTTCCCCTAATTTTTTTTTATTTGTCCAAGTTGGTGAAACATCCTTGCTAGGGTTAGAATCATAAATCCCTAAAGTGACAACACTTTAGGATTTTATCCCTGGATAATTGATCTTTGACCTAAGTGAAACTACAAAAAGGGAGAAATGATATCTAGGGCCCAAATATGCCTTCACCCTAGATATATATTTCCTCAAAGACTAAAGCCTAATTCCCAAACATACTTGCACCTCAGGGTTTAGACTCAACGTGCGTGCACCTCAAGGTTTAGACTCTACTTCTTGGTTTAAATTAGATCAATCTTTAAGTTTGGATGCATTTGAGACTCCATAGGCCCTAGAATGACAACTGCATTGATCTAGAAATAACCTTGTGGTGAAAGTAGTTGTTAAGATCATTTTTTTAAATGTCTAGAATGTTCTACAAACTCTACTAGCTCTAACTCTAGAAAACTCACAACAATTATTGTTGTTGTTACATGAAGCTTTCTACAACCACTACAAATTGTCTTAATTTGTTGCATACACCTAGTTATAAGTGGCTTAACATTGAAGCAACATTTCATGAATGACCATAGGAATTGGATAATATTCTATTGGTTTAGTGCTTACTTTTCATGGTTAATTGTGGTGTTTCTAAGAATTAGTTTTTGTTGTTGTTGAAAAACATTTATTGTTGTTAGCATAACCATTTAGTGTTGTAATTTTTCAACAATCAATGCAATTTAACATGTCTAATGTCTAAAAGAATTCATCATTTCATATGTTATATATATATATATTCTTGTTTAATATTGCAAATTGCAACAATCACCTTATAATATCTCCTTTCCTCCTAGACCTAGAACAACTAACATGTGATCAACATAGGGGGCAGTAGGATTTTCTATCAAAATTGATATTTGATCCCTTGAGGTCACTAGGGAAGCCTTTGTTGTGGTGGGCCTCCTCCATCACCATGCATCACTAAAAGGGAGAGATCTATTGAGGTGGCCAGGTGGTAGTTTCTTCCATTATTACAAAATATTTGGGGATCTTGTGGTGGGCTTCACCTGATGCAAATCTACATTGACAACATTTTGGCATCGTTGTTGGGGAGGATTAGGTCATTCTCCTCATGAAATATATTTGGTAAAATTTCTCCCAAATCCCTTATCTCTCAACTTTACATGGAAACTCCATTGAGGGTAGATCCTTCACTATCCTTTGATGATGCTAGAAAGGTCATCTGGTGACTCCACTAATACATTTTGAGTTGTTTGTTTCCCAACTAATGGAGTTATGGATTTTAATGAATGGTTTCCTTGTATCGATTTTGAAAGAATCCATAGATACCTAAACAAGTTTAAGGAAGGATGGTAAAATAACTTTCCATAATTCAAAGGATTGGATATTACTCATTTTCTAAAGTTCTCAGGCTACATACAGGGTATGGGAGAACATGAAGATGTAAATATAAAAGAGGTTATAGTCTCCCTACCATTTGATTTACAAGATTGGGTCAAATATTGTTTCAAACTGAGATCAATATCTTCTCTCATAGACCTCAACAATAAATTCCTTGAGTATGGGAGCCCATAATATCAGACATATGAGGATACTCTTCAAGAACTCACATTACCCCTTGAAGAAGAAGGTTTCTTCCCTGACCTTCTTGTAGAAGACCTTAGGGAGGCACACCATTCCCGAGAACAAGATTATATTGTGAGTATTCATCCTCATGATGAAGATAATAAATTGATAGTTTCTCCACTTGTTGAGGGTGAAGAACCATAATAATATCAAGACTACTCCCAAAGGTTGAAGGAAAATGCCAATGAAGATAAGAAGATATCAAAGAAATTGGTTGATACCAAAAAGTTCACTGCTCCAATACCCACAATGCACCCATGAAATCCATCACCATCAATTTAATCCTTAAGCTAAGATTGAACTCCTCAAAGCCAAAGAATTACTAACAAACCAGAAGCAAAGCTATCAATCATTCACTATTTTGTATTAGGCTTTCCTCGTTGAGAAAATCCTCCTTTTATGGGTTAGAGGAAAGGGTGAGGGAGGTTAGGATGATGGAGTTAGGATCCCTCAATATCAAGGTATGGGTTATGTATCCAAACCCGATGGGAGAACACCCCTCATTCGAGAAGCTTCTCTTCTAGAATATTCTTGAAATCCATTGTTTTCTCTCTTTTTAAGTAGTGTTGCACCTTGCAGTGGAGTATTGTCACACCTTGCGGTGGTGCAATGTGACACTTGAGGGTTTCACACCCTACAACGGTGAAAGATGTGACACTCTCTTAAATTAAGAATTTAAAGGCCCTAACAACATGTGTAACCCTTTTTCATGCTTTCCTTCTCTCAAAGTAAGGTTCTTCTTCATTAATCATAACTTGTATGCTCCAGATGATAGAGGATGAGTGAACATCGTCAGTTGTGACAAAATATTGTTTAACATAATGCCCCCCAAAGTAATTATGAATCTAGAGGGGGTATTGGAGTAAAATACTTTTTATCGTGTGAAGAAAATAACTCATCAGGTTAGACTATAAACAATAAACAAAGGAATTGCAGCATCATCTCTGAGTGGGCATCCCCATACTCGGAAATTTAAATGAGTCAAAGCATAGACGTTTACATGCAAAGATATATGTCATTTATGATAGGTCATAGCCACCAAATTACATCGTGGATCCATGCCAAAATGTTTCAAATATAAACACTTAGCCATTGCTTAACTACAACGTGGATCTATGTTATTAAGAATCATATTTTGAATATAGCTGAGATATACAACACAATGTGGATCTATCTAGCAATACATACTCAAAATACTCCACGCAACCTAGATTTGTTGAGAGAGCCAAGACCAGGGGGTCTTCATTTATACCATTCCATAGAGAAAATATAACCATGTGAATAAAGTTGTTGAAGTCAAACATGGTAGAAACCATCGGATTAGGTCAATGATGAAAATTGTTAATAGATGTGAAAGGAACCACCAATGATGACAATGGCCCTTAAGGTACACAAGTACATTCTACTAAGTGTTAATAAATGAGCTAAAGTCAAACACCAATAGAATCATTCGATTGAAAGTCATTGATGAAAACCTATCATCGAAGGTGAGGAAAATTTCCATTGAGGCGACCACAAGTCCCAAGGTACCATAGAGTTTCTAAACCGTCTTCCTAGATCATGTGTTGAAGTTGATAGGAAGTAGTCCATTCTGGGAGGGCCTTGATGAATACCCATCCAACGACATATACAAAACAAGTCTAAAATATTTTAAGTATATAGAGGCATGGATTGTTGTATGATTATTTCGAGGGGATGGTGGCACTATAGAGGTTTCTTTTCAAGCTGGACTTCTCTTAGACATATGGATGACACGATAATTGTCTTCGCATTATTGACTCAAAAGGGAATCACAAACCAAAGTGTTGAATCATGAAGGAATATGATCGACAAAGAGACAAATGGGTTTCCCAACCTGGATTCAATGATAAAAGGAGTGTCATGTTCAAGAGCAAAACTTACATGGATTAATACATAATTTATATAAGTTTCCTTCCCAATTACCCTCCACCATGTTTGTAGAGTACCTCTTTATTTTTACACAATCTTGAGGAGGGATAACATATGCTTATACTATAATCTCATCCCAACAGGATAGGATCCTTGAAGCATTTTTAATGAACCCTAGGAAGGAGTGTTTTAGTCCCATATGGGTCTTTCAATGCAAATTTTGTGAGTCTAGAGAATGTAAAATCAATGGTTTTCATGTTTTGAGGTTGAAAAACACTTTAAAGAAAACACTACGTGTTGTGATTAAAATCACAGCTAGTTTGCCCTACAAAGTGTTGCTAAATCCTATTATTATTATAAAGCTAAATAACAATAGTAGGTGGGACCCTTGAATTGAAGATCAGGTCTGGTGATTATTGAGATTGTGCTACTGTCTGAACTGCTTACATGGCAATATAATCTTGGTTTATTGACGATGGATAAGGCATGTTGTGTGTTTTCTACTATTCTATGCTCAATTTTTATTTCATCACGGTCTATGTTATCCTTGTTATCACTGCTACCTGTTATCGGGATCCATTACTAGGAGACCTGGACAATAAACATGTTAGCAAAACATATACAAGCAACTGGAAAAAGGAAAAATGCAATATAAAGGAAAAGGAAGAAACTAAACCATGCTATATATTATACTACATGCATCGATTTTAATGGATTGTTGTTATCCTAGCTACTAAGTTAATATCTATGCGATTTTGTTTGAGCTATATAGTTGATACACATGGTGATTATGTTATGGCACAAGTTGATGTGAATCGTGCTATTGGTGATAATCCGATACATGGTTTGTTGGATTATATAGTTGATATGTAATATGGTCAAGTGGAAATGGAAGGTATGATGTGGATGGTGTGTTTGACAAGTAATAGATGCAATTTCCAATGCATGTCTTAAATGAATTGTTCATAGATTAAATGTTGGCGTGTACTATTGAATTAATGGGTTGTGGATGGTGACGTGCATTTACTGGACGTCACCCTTAATCCTTCCGTTGGCCGCCACCCTAGTCGGATATTGTTCAACTATGTTGTTGTGGTTATTCTCTGAATTCCTAGCAGAGAGGAACCACTAGACCAACTCACGTTTTAAGGTGTTTGATTCTGGTGTATGTATTTTTGGCCCTTCATGAGTCATTCTGGATTGTAGAATGGATATTGGCTAAGGTGTATTGGTTTGTTCCTTCCTTAAGTATTGCAAGTACGTGTAAAATTGTGATTTTGAAATGAAACATTGATGATTTTTTCTGCAATGATGTTGAAATCCCATAGTGTGCGGGTCATATTAGGTGTTAGCGGCCATAGAGGCTCTTTGTCATCCTTTTTGGTTTTAGTTGGAGGGTTTTCGTTTGGTCTTAGGTGGTTGTCTATCTTCGCATTATTGGTATCATTGTATTGTATCCAGGTCTTTTGGATTTTGTGGGTTTAGTGGTTGGAGGCTTTCTGTGTCACTGTGTTTCGTTCACTTGAGCATTGGTTTGTTTTCACCACCAAAGGTCACGCAATGGGTTATTTTGTTAAGTTCTCGACCCTATCTTCACTTCAACGTTGTGGTTGTTTGATTGGAAAAACATGAGGTTTATACCCTACGTGTATGTTAGGTATCCTTACCGGGCCAAATTGGAGTCTCACTCCTCTATGGTAGCCTTCTTGTCTCGGGACTTGTTATCTATCCGTGAATAATTTGTGGTTCTCTTTGCGTATGCATTGTTGGTCTTTGGAGGATTTCACCATTGAAACTAGTCGACTCTAGCTTTCCCCGCATTTGTCACAGAGAAAACCATTAACTCTACAGGTATGAAGGTTGATAGAAAAGACTGACCTAGCCTGTCAGGTTTACTACTTGGTTATGGTTGGACGGTTGTGTATTTTTGACAAAAGTGAGTACAAGCTCACCCAGTTGGTCATGTGACAATCATTTTGGTTTGGTATCTAGTCACTGCATGTGCTATTACAATGGAGAAACCTTGCATTGTTAATTAGACAGTTCAATTTACATAGTCTCCCTCCTCATGTTGATAACCCAATATTGTTTAATTAACAAGGTAACAATACGCTCCATGTTGATCGTGGGTATGTGTGGTTTCAAAACATGTTAGTTCGGTTGATTATTATGATAGTCCAGGTATAGGCTCAAAATTGAATTGGTTGATTGGTTAATACACAATCACTGTCTGTTTGCACTAAAGATTATTGGATGTTTAGCAACTTGGCATTGGTTACAATTGTTTAATGATATTCATGCATAATGCATTTGTATGTGTGATGTTCCTACACCACGAATAAATCATCATTGTAACTATGAGTTTTTTTTGTCCAAATGGTTATTGCAACCAAGATGAATATGGAAATTCCATCCACCGTATGCGTTATGGTTATTTGGTTTTGTCATCAAGGATGACCACAGGAGTTTTACACACAACATGGTTGATTAGGTTCTAATTAATTTGAAACAACTAGCGTATTAGATTGATAGCTCGGTACAATTGTTTGAGTAAATCGTATGTTTGTGTGTTTGGTTTTGTAAAATGGGAATGTTGCATCGGGGTGTTTTGGGTGGCTTCCCACTGTGTATGATATGGATGATCTCGGGTTGCGCACTCACAAAGTTTTGAGCACGACCTTGTTGCAATTCGATTGTTTGTATTATAAAGTCAATCATGTTGTTGCTACCTTTTGTGTTGAATGGATATCACCCAACGTTTTGATTATTTAGAGTCACATTGAATTGAGATTGTACAGTGAACAAATTACACTTGCATGATTGAGTTATTTTGTGCATGGCATGTGTTGGAATGGTAGTTGATTGTCTATCTGTTTAAATGATGATCAAGGTTTTTACAATTTAAATCTAGATTATTTGGTTGACTGCCACTATATATGTTTAATGAATTTTTTAAATGACATGCCCGATTGTAGTGACAGTATAGCTTCATTGCAATTTTGAAACATTACTTTGAGTGTATTTGATGATTGAAGTGATGTATGGGTAGTGGTTGATTTTGATATGCATGAGTGCAAATAGTTATTGTTTATACATTTGAGAATTATTATAAGATGTAAGTGGATAAATAAGAGGGACCATAACATCCTACATATCATTGTGGATTACTGGCAATGCAGTTTGATGTACTTGTGCCAGTATTTGATTTCAACACAATGAGCAAGTTAATGCTCATAATTGTTGAGTTCTTACACAATATTGTTTTTTGAGTTCACAGTGGTGATTTGGTTGGTTGATATCTTCACGGAATGTTTATGGATCACTTAATTGATTTTATGAACAATAATCACTCTTTTCCCTACCATTAGTTCATTTTTATCTAATTACAAACCCCCTCACCTTCCCATATTCATTTTTCACTCCCGGTTCTAAAATTGATTACAATCAGAGAGAAATTTATGTGTTAAAAGCAATTTAGATGCTTGATGTCTTGGTTGGATTACAATGATGTTTTTCTTTGGTTGATTTTCATTTTGATTGTTATTTAATAGATTGAGTAGTAACCATGTTTCCTTTCCCCTCATTATATCATGTTTCTCTCAATGCAAACCCATCACATATCCCAGAACCAACTTTATCCACCCTTGCTCATTGATTAACATTAGAAACATTTGTATGGATTGGATTGCATAGGGATGACACATTGAAGAAAATCCTTTCATATTTTAGAGTTGTCATGCGGTTATTTAAAGACTATTTTATAATCAATGTACATCGAGGAATGAGTTTTTAAATGAGTATGTACACCAAGGAAATAGAGAGGTAGTGGAGCGAGGCCCAAGAGGCCAAGGTTCTCCAGCATACATTTGATGTTGATTCACAAGATCTTGGCCAATTTTTTTAGGCCATATTTTTTCAATTGGATTGGGCAAGAAGAGTAGTACAACCTAGGCTTTAAAGGCCTCCTTTCCAAGTTCCACAAGCCCATGGTATCCATGTACCTCCTCATATATCATTACAACCCGAGGTACCTAAAAATGATGGATGGAAAGACATTTTCCACCCAACAATCTCCCAATAAAATGGTTATCTAGGTGTGTACCTTCTCCTCCATTGAAAACAGCTTGATTGTCCAAGCTGACCATTCTCTGAGTGCAGTCCTCTCATTCTAGTAAAAGGTTGAAAATCGAGTCCACCATGCTCTTGACAAGGGAAAATCCAACTGGCACGCCTCTTCCTTGCCCTCAGTAGCTCTGATAAATATGTGTCTTGTTGGATGCATTTGGGGGATGATTGTTCCCACATGATGATCGAGATTAGGCTTAAAGGCTCCGAGAAATGCGGTAAAGAGGCAAATTTAGGAAATCGAAGGGGGTGACAACAACAATCAAGGAAGATTGCATTTGCAAGGGAGTGGGAAATATGGCTTTTGAGTTTTTATTTTATCTATTGTTGATGACCATTGACTTCAGGAAATTTTTTGGACAACGTGTTTATTTGGATATATGAGTAATATTGTTTGAAAATAATTTCAAATATCACGAGGCTAAATTGTCAAATGTCTTGAATGTAATGGGTGGGATTCACAAGGAGGTGTGTTTTGCTTAACTAATAGTTATGGTATGATTGTCGTAGACCAAGGGGGTCACAAGGGGTCCCATCTACTGGATTATTATTTAATTATAACCCTTATTATGATTATTACTTTTTCCCCTAACTAAAAGTTTTTTGAGTCTTTTAATTAACTTAGCTAATGAATGAGTTGGTTTCAGCTACTTCAACCAATTCTAATTTTTTAAAGCAAAGGAGAGAAGGGAGGATAGAAGGAGAAGCATACTAAGGTTTCTCTTTGAGTTTATGTTGAGATAATTGAGTTTTCATTCATTCCTTAATTCATCACAAGCCTAATTATTTTATGATGTGAGTCTTATTGTAGACAACAAGATTGAGGGTTGAATTACATCCCATTAGACACTTGGTTTTCGGAGGTATTGATCTATCTTTGATAGTGCATTGTGGACTTGTCTTTTGTGAATTAGTTTTCATGACTAGAAAAGGCTATTGTGCAGAGTAGAGGGTATCCAATTTGTGGCAAAGTTGATCCATTTGATTTAAAAAGGATTGATTTTTATTTTCTGTCGGAGGCCCTTTTGTATGTTCCATCGAGGGGCGTCTAAGTTTGACTTTGGTCCTAAATTTTTGTATGAAATTTTATAAAAGAACGAGCGAATCTTTGGTGAATTTGAATGAAATTAAGGATTTATTTATGTCTCATCTATATTGATTATCATCTTGGTATATTTATTTATGTCTTTACACTTATTTCAACAAACTGTTATATTCATAAAATTGCATAAAAAAATTTCCAACCAAGATTTTATTGATAAAGATTAGCCCTAAGCACTTGTAATTAATACTTGTGAGTTAGGATGTTATTTTTTGTTGGCTATAAACCTAGGGTGGCATTCCCTATAGTGTTTTTTTTGTATTTTTAAAGAGTTTTTCTTTTTCCTAGGAAAACACAATAAAATACATTGATAAATGTTGTAGTTTGAAGAGTATGATAGATCACATGCACAATATAGAATAAACCATCAATCATGTTTTATAATTAAAACAACCAATTAATGACTATATGAAAGTGGGTAACAAATGAAAAGAATATTAAAAGGAATATTTTTCACTAGGTCAAAAATGGGCAAATGTAATTTCTTTTTTTCACCATTGAGTTTTTACCTCTTCCATGGCAAAATTCCTCTTTTAGTTTGAGAGCTTGGGAGGTTGGCTGGGCTTGATTGATTGAATGATTAAGACTCTCATTTTCTCCAGGTAAGAGCTCTTCTCTCTCTTTCATTTAATAGTCATTTTATGTTATTTATAGCCATTTTTGGGTGATTTTGATCTTGTGGTAAAGCCCTAAGTGCCCTCCGGGTGTCATGACTGCTTATATTGAGGCGAACACTCTATGGTGTGGCGGTGTTTCCCTATAGAGGCTGGGTGCAACATTGTCACTTTTGTGTATGTCATGAGGAGAGCACCCTAGAGAGCCGATTTCCTATTGTATTTTGAAATTGATGGCAGAAATTTAGGTTCTTGGATGACAAATAAAATTCTTCCTTGAAGTTTGTTTGTAGAGTTTGTGGGATTAAAGAGTGTTGGATTGGAGGAAGAGCACAAATTAGTGTTGAAACACACACAGGCTGAGGGTGAATGAGATTATTGGAACTTTTGACTTCTTTCACTTTCATGGGTGTGAATAAGATATGCGGCTCGGTGGTGTTCACAAGCATGTGTAACACAAACTGTATGGAGTAGATAAAATATATTTCTTTTATTTGTTAGCTGGAATGCATACAAATAAAACCGAACCTTCAATATCTTCAACTTCAACTAAATATGAGAGAGATCCAACTATCTAATACAAGACCCATCTTGTAGTTCTCGGATCAGCCCAGAAATGAGAATCCAACCCTCATAACAAGACAAGTTTGTTGATATTAGATCCAACTGAGAAATGAGAATCCAACCCTCATAACAATTTGTGCTTGTAAACAAACACCAACGATAGAATGAACTTCCATTCAATCCATTATATATAATATATATATATAATCCACCAAGACACACTTAAATTCACCACCACTTGTTTTATATAGTATTTCAATAGGTATAGGATTGGAC
>SNQJ01S0019651.1:116962-129514 GCA_010110895.2 Picea sitchensis
ATATATATATATATATATATATATATGATTGTTGTTTCGTGCAAGTACAACAATCACCTTATAATCTCTCCTTTCCTCCTAGACCTAGAACAACTAACATGTGATCAACATAGGGGGTAGTAGGCTTTTCTATCAAAATTGATATTCGATCCCTTAAGGTAACCGGGGAAGCCTTTGTTGTGGTGGGCCTCCTCCATCACTAAAAAGGGAAGATCCTATTGATGTGACAGTGGTAGTTTATTCCATAGTTACAAAATATTTGGGGATATTGTGGTGGGCTTCACACAAGTAAAAATCTTGTGACAACATTTTGGCGTCATTGTTGGGGAGGATTAGGTCATTCTCCTCATGACATATATTTGGTAAACTTATCCCAAAGCCCTTATCTCTCAACTTTACATGGAAACTCCATTGAGGGTAGATCCTTCACTATCCTTTGATGATGCTAGAAAGATCATCTGGTGACTCCACTAATACATTTTGAGTTGTTTGTTTCCCAACTAATGGAGTTATGGATTTTCATGAATGGTTTCCTTGTATCGATTTTGAAAGAATCCCTAGATACCTAAACAAGTTTAAGGAAGGATGGTAAAATAACTTTCCATAATTCAAAGGATTGGATATTACTCATTTTCTAAAGTTCTCAGGCTACATACAGGGTATGGGAGAACATGAAGATGTAAATATAAAAGAGTTTATAGTCTCCCTACCATTTGATTTACAAGATTGGGTCAAATATTGTTTCAAACTGAGATCAATATCTTCTCTCATAGACCTCAACAACAAATTACTTGAGTATGGGAGCCCATAATATCAAACATATGAGGACACTCTTCAAGAACTCACAGTACCCCTTGAAGAAGAAGGTTTCTTCCATGACATTATAAGAGACCTTGGGGATCACACCATGCCCAAGAAGAAGAATCTACTAAGAGTTTCATCCTCATTATGAAGATGATACATTGATAGTTTCTCCACTTGTTGAGGGTGAAGAACCATAATAATATCAAGACTACTCCCAAAGGTTGAAGGAAAATGTCAATGAAGATAAGAAGATATCAAAGAAATTGGTTGATCATAGCATGACCTCATATTGGAGAAATATGAACGATGTATCTAAGTTTCAATAGAGGAAGAGATATCTAACACATATTTCCAAGTGAAGACACTAGGTGCCAACATGCAAGAGAAAAATGACCAACCTTGGGTTTTATCTAAGATATTGGTGTTGAATGTATATGGGAAAGAGTGGGATGATTCAGAAGAAGATACAAATCTCCACGAATATCTCTCACCAAACGATCAAGAAAAAGACAAATAAATTCCATATCTTGAACATACCTTGGATAAACATTTTGAGGATCACACACTCCCAAGGAAGAAGTCCATGAAGATGGTTACCAACCACCTGAATAGAAGAAAGAATCACATGATGATACTATTGAAGACAACAAATAATTGATTGAAGAATGAGAGCCTGAAGAGGTGAATCATGAATAATATCACCAGATACATGAAGTAGAAAATGAGTTGCATTGTGAATATGATAAAGAGGAACACTTTGATGAGACAGACCATTTTGAAGACCTAATACATGAAGAGGCTCCTCATGAAGAAGAAGCACCAACATTTGTTCCTCCTTTTGATTAAGCCCTACAAGATTCCATATCTCCTACACATGAAGAACATAACATGGTAAGTTATACTCATTTCGAAGTTTTTGATGTTTCTTTATTCCATGATTTGAAAAGTGAAGAAGTGCTAGAGGAACCCTTGGATGCATCAGACCCCTTATGTTATAATAAAGGTAATTACTTGATTGAGAATATTGATGATTTTATTCATGTTGGGAGATGTAGATGGGATGTGATTTGTTATGGATTTAATGGATATCCCATTTATGACATTTAAGGTCAGTTTCAATTGTTTCCTTTCGAACAACCATGTGTGATTGCTATTGATTCAGATGTTTGGCAACAAGAAGACAATTTGATCACGGACTTGTTCCAATCCCCCAGTGATGATTCATTGCACCACTTTCATAATGATTTCCAGTAACATCTTGGAGGCTTGGACATCTATTTGTTTGATCACTTGGGTTTATTCTATGAAGAATAATTTAAATCGCTTGTATGCTCTAAAATTGATGAAGATGAGGCCATGATTTTCTCAGAGCAAGATTTTTTTGATGAGAGTTTCCAACCTTCTTATTTTCCTTCATATTCTAGGGTTTGATGGACACCTAGGGTACTGGTGACGATTTGGAAGAACCAAGACAAAGGAGACATACCTTTTCCATTTCTCCACTTCCAAACGATGCTTTGTGGCCTTTGGAGGCCCTCTCTTAGACTAAGAAGGATTGATGCCACCTCATGTGTGTCCATTTATGATGTATTTTTGAATTTTAGCATTTTGTAAGGGTTTAATGAGCGGTTAGACGCACTTAAATCAAATGTTATGTTATGTTTGTGGACACGTTAGCTAGGATAACCTCATATAAGAAGGCTAGCAGTAGCCTTTCATTTTGTCATCACAACTCCTCACCTCTGTGGGGTGACTACTAAAATTTTCACCCTTTTGGTGTTATTGGTCATTCTCTCTTATGCACTATGCGTGAAGGAGGTCTCTTGTGGATGATTTTGCTGATTTTGGATGGATATTTATGTAATTAGGGTTTTATGCTCTTGGTTTCTTAGATAAAATAAGTAATTTTCTGCAATTCTATGGTATTTTGTTGATGTAAATGATGAAATTGCTATTTTGTTGCAAGAATTCTTGTTTTATTGAAACCCTAATAGGGGACCATAAGTGATTCTTCCCCTCACAAAGTTTAAATTGTCTAGGTTGGAAACGTCCTTGCTAGGTTTAGAAGCCTAAAGCCCTAAAGTGATAACACTTTAGGATTTTATCCCTAGACAATTTATCTTTGACCTAAGTAAAACTAAAATAAGGGAGATACAATATCTAGGGCCAAAACGTGCTTGCACCCTAGATATCCCTTTCCTAAAACTCTAAAGCATCAGGCCTGTTTCCCCCCAAGGCTAGGTTTAACTAAGGAGATGATGTCTCGAGGCTCGTGATTTGAAAACATGGACTGCCGAGATCTAGATGAGCAAACATAGACCCTCCTTTCACCACACATCATCATTGATCGACAAAAACATCATACACCACATCAGCTTGGCCCACATAGGAAAACAAGTCTTGCTTCATGAGATAACAAGTATGGTCTTGTGGTAAGTGTCATTTTAATAATTCAAGCATTTGAGCATGTTGCAAAGGGTCCTTTCTTGATTATGAAAATGTTTTCTTGGAAATTATACATTTTTCCTCATTTGAAATTGGTGGTTGACATGGTTTCCTAGTAAGTGGGTCACCCTCACTAAAAATGGTTGCTACTGGGGGGTCTCCTTGAAGTTTCATCATACCATTCCCACCCATACTTACCACTTTTCACATATCTTCCCTTTCATTTGTTAATATTTTGGGTTTTTTGGCTCATTGATCCCAAGAAGGGCTTGTACCTCATTTCATGGGAATAAGGGGATAAATTCTGAGAGGTGTTGTAACTGGAAAAATATAAAAGCCATATATTATCCTCTAGATGCTCACCCTAAGGTCCTGAGAGAAATGAAACACTTCTCCATAAAAGTCGAGGACCTTTTAGAAAAAAAGAAAACACATAATTAACAAATGTCCCAGTTGTTGATGGAATGCATTTGCGATGTATTTTACTTTACTTGCACATGGAACTCAATGTTTTCCGAGCTATAATTGGCATTGTCATGCTCCTTATTTTCCATTTCACATAGCACTCGATGTTTTGGACCATAACAAATTAATGGAAAATAAAGGGCTTGGAAAATATTGCATTGAAAATGAGTATGCATCACACCATCCACAAAGACAACCATAAATGAGACAATATGAGCCCTTGATATGTCAAGAACCATGTTACCGAAAAAATCTGTCTGTGCGGACACATACTGATCTCCTTAGATTCGAAAACTAAGACTAGAAAAAAAAAGTAGAACACATAACTTTCTCTAGGTTAAAATAATTAAATTACCAATTAGCGAAAGATTCACACCTTGTAATCAATGATTGTCCTTGCTAGTTGTATCTTCCAGGTGCTTTGTCACGAGACTTATGTATGAGAACTTACAAGAGACACAAGACACCAAAGGTGAAAACAACAAGTATAATTTGATGTAACCTATGCAACTGATCAAGGAGAGATTCAACAAAGATAATCAAATAACGACAACCTTTGTGAGAAATAAACTATATTACTTTATTAATGATAAATGAAAATAGATTACAACCAAATATTCCTTGATGTTTTGAAGCTCCTTCCAAAAAGTTCACTTCTCCAATACCCACAATGCATCCATGAAATCCATCACCATCAATTGAATCCTTAAGCTAAGATTGAATTCCTCAAAGCCAAAGAATTACTAACAAACCAGAAGCAAAGCTATCAATCATTCACTATTTTCTATTAGCCTTTCCTCATGAGAAAATCCTCCTTTTATAGATTGAAGAGGAAAAGGGCGAGGAGGTTAGGATGATAGGTTAGGATCCCTCAATATCAAGAGTACGGGTTAGATCCAAACCGATCGGAGAACACCTCATCTCGAAGCTTCTCTTCTAGAATATTCTTGAAATCCATTGTTTTCTCCCTTTTTAAGTAGTGTCGCACCTTGCAGTGGAGTAACCTAAGACATTGTCACACCTTGCAGTGGTGCAACATGCGACACTTGATGGTTTCAAACCCTACATCAATGGAAGATGTGACACTCTCTTAAATTAAGGCTTTAAAGGCCCTAAAAACATGTGTAACCCTTTTTTCATGCTTTCCTTCTCTCAAAGTAAGGTTCTTCTTCATTAATCATAACTTGTATGCTCCAGATGATAGAGGATGAGTGAACATCGTTAGTTGCGACAAAATATTGTTTAACATAATGCCCCCCAAAGTATGAATCTAGAAGGGGTGATAGATGAAATACTTTTTTGTATGGGTATTGAAGAAAAAAACTCATTAGTTGGAGACCTGTCAACAACAAACAAGGAATTGCAACATCATCTCTGAGGTAGGCATCCCCGTACTAAGAATTTAAATGACTCCAAGCATAGATGTTTACATGAAAATATCTCTGCATGATAGGTCATGGCCACCAAATTACATCGTGTATCCATGCCAAAATGTTTCAAATATAAACATAGCCACTGGAACTACACTGTGGATCTATGTTATTAAGAATCATATTTTGAAGATAGCCACGAGACATGCACTGTGGATCTATGCAATGATACATACTCAAAATACTCCCTGACAACCTAGATTTGTTGACAAGACCCAGGGTCTTCATTTCCACCATCCCATAGTACAAATATAACCATGTGAATAAAGTTGTTGAATTCGAACATGGTAGAAACCATCTGATTATCGGTCAATGATGATTATTGTTAACAGATGCGAAAGGAACCACCAATGATGACAATGGCCCTTAAGGTACACAAGTACATTCTACTAAGTGTTAATAAATGAGATGAATTCAAACACCAATAGAATCATTCGATTGAAAGTCATTGATGAAAACCTATCGTCAAAGGCGAGGAAAATTTCCATTGAGGCATGCAAGTCCCAAGGTACCATAGAGTTTCTAAACCGTCTTCCTAGATCATGTGTTGAAGTTGATAGGAAGTAGTCCATTGTAGGAGGGCCTTGATGAATCCCCCATCAATGACACAAAACAAGTGCAAATATTTGAAGTATATAGAGCATGGATTGTTGTATGACTGACTCGTGGATGGTTGACACTGTAAGAGGTTTCTTTTCAACTGGACTTCTCTTGAACATATGGATGACATGATAATTGTGTTTGCATCATTGACTCAAAAGGGAATCACTAACCAAAGTGTTGAATCATGAAGGAATATGATCGACAAGAGACAAATGGTTTTTCAACCTTCGAACAAAGTATAAAAGGGTGTCATGTTCAAGAGAAACTAGCTTCCATGGATTAATACATAATTTATATAAGTTTCCTTCCCAATTCCCCTCCACCATGTTTGGCGAGTACCTCTTTATTTTTACACAATCTTGAGGAGGATAACATATGCTTATACTATAATCTCATCCTTCAGATAAGTCCTTCGAAGCATTTTTAACAAACCCTAGGAAGGAGTGGTTTAGTCCCATATGGGTCTTTCAATGCAAATTTTGCGAGTCTAGAGAATGTAAAATCAATAGTTTTTCATGTTTAGAGAATTTGAAAAACACTTTAAATAAAACTCTGTGTTGACAATTAAAATCACAACTAAGTTTTGCCTTCAAAGTGTTGCTAAATCCTATTATTATAAAATCTAAATAAGTACTAGTAGGTGGGACCCCCTTGTAGATTGAAGCTCAGGTCTGGTGATTATTGATATTGTGCTACTGTCTAAACTGCTTACATGACAATATAATCTTGGTTTATTGATGATGGGTAAGGCATGTTGTGTGTTTTCTACTATTCTATGCTCAATTTTTATTTCATCACGGTCTATGTTATCCTTGTTATCACTGCTACCTGTTATCGGGATCCATTACTAGGAGAGATGCACAATAAACATGTTAGCAAAACATATACAAGCAACTGGAAAAAGGAAAAATGCAATATAAAGGAAAAGGGAAGAAACTAAACCATGCTATATACTATACTACATGCATCGATTTTTAATGGATTGTTGTTATCCTAGCTACTAAGTTAATAGCTATGCGATTTTGTTTGAGCTATATAGTTGATACGCATGGTGATTATGTTATGGCACAAGTTGATGTGAATCATGCTATTGGTGATAATCCAATACATGGTTTGTTGGATTATATAGTTGATATGTAATATGGTCAAGTGGAAATGGAAGGTATGATGTGGATGGTGCATTTGACAAGTAATAGATGCAATTTCCAATGCATGGTTTAAATGAATTGTTCATAGATTAAATGTTGGCGTGTACTATTGAATTAATGGGTTGTGGGTCGAGGCGACGTGCATTTACTGGACGTCACCCTTAATCCTTTCATTGGCCGCCACCCTAGTCAGGCTATTGTTCAACCTTGTTGTTGTGGTTATGCTATGATTTCTTAGCAGAGAGAAACCGCTCGACCAACTCACGTTTTAAGGTGTTTGATTACAAGTATGTATTTTTTGGCCCTTCACGAGTCTACTCTAGTTATGAAATGGATATTGTCTTAGGTATATTGTTTTGTTCCTTCCTTAAGTATTGAAACTGTGTAAAATTGTGATTTTGAAATGAAACATTGATGATTTTCTCTGTAATAATTTTGAAATCATAGTGTTACTGGTCATATTGGGTGTTAGCAACCATAAGGGATCTCTATTATCCTTGTTGGGTTAGTTGGAGGGTTTTCGTTTGGTCTTAGGTGGCTGTCTATCTTCACGTATTCATATCGTTGTATCCAGTCTTTGGATTTTGTGGGTTTTAGTGGTTGGAAGCACTTGTGTCACTGCGCTTTGTTCACTTGAGCATTGGTTTGTTTTCACCACCAAAGGTCACATAGTGGGTTATTTGGTTCCTTCTCGGCCCTATCTTCACTTCAATGTTGTGGTTGTTTGATTAGAGAGCCACGAGGGTTATACCATGTGTATGTTAGGTATCCTTACCAGGCCAAATTGGAGCCTCACTCCTCGGTGATAGCCCTCCTGTCGCAGGATTTATTACTTGTCCACAAATAATTTGTGGTTCTCTCTACATATGCATTGTTGGTCTTTGGAGGATTTCACCATTGAAAGGAGTCGACTCTAGCTTTCCCCGCATTTGTCACAGAGAAAACCATTAACTCTACAGGTCTGAGGGTTGATAGAGAATACCGACGTGTCCTATCGGGTTTACTACTTGGTTATGGTTGGACGATTGTGTATTGTTGACAAAAGTGAGTACAAGCTCACTCAGTTGGTCATGTGACAATTGTATTGGTTTTTGGTATCTAGTCACTGCCTGTGCTATTACAATGGAGAAACCCTGCATTGTTAATTAGACAATTCAATTTACATAGTCTCCCTCCTCATGTTGATAATGCAATATTGTTTAATTAACAAGGTCACAACCTCGCTCCATGTCGATGTGTGGGTATGTGTGGTTTCCAAAACATGTTAGTTCGGTTGATTATTATGATAGTCCAAGTATAGGCTCAACATTGAATTGGTTGATTGGTTGATACACAATCACTGTCTTTTTGCACTAAAGATTATTGGATGTTTACTTCGGCATTGGTTACAATTGTTTAATGATGCTCGCGCATAATGAATGTGTGGTGTTCCTATGCCACGAATAAATGGTCACTGTAACTATGAGTTTTTTTTGTCGAAATGGTTATTTCAACCGGGATGGCTATGGAATTTCCATCCACTGTATGCATTATGGTTATTTGGTTGTGTCATCAAGGATGACCCCGAGTTTTATACAACATGGTTGATTGCAGTTCTAATTAATTTGAAACAACACTGTATTAGATTGATATATCAACACAATGGGTTGAGTTAATCATGTGACTGTGTGTTTAGAATTGTAAAATGGGAATGTTGCGTTGAGGTGTTTTGGGTATCTACTCACTGTGTATGATATGGATGATCTCAGGTTGCACACTCACAAAGTTTTGAGCACAACCTTGTTTCAATTCGATTGTTTGTATTATAAAGTCAGTCATGTTGTTGCTAACTCTTGTGTTGAATGGATATCCCAACATTTTGATTATTTAGAGTCACATTGAATTGGGCTTGTACAGTGACAGAATTACACTTACACGATTGAATTATCTTGTGCATAGCATGTGTTGGAATGGTAGTTGATTGTCTATCTGTTTAAATGATGATCAAGGTTTTTGCAATTTAAATCAGAATTATTGGGTTCACTGTCCACTATGTATGATTAATGAATTTTAAATGACAACCCAGATTCCAGTGACAGTATAACTTCATTGCAATTTTTGAAACATGACTTTGAGTGTATTTGATGATTGAAGTGATGTATGGGCAGTGGTTGGTTTTGATAATAAACAGAGTGGAAATGGTTATTTTTTATACATTTGAGAATTATTATAAGATGTAAATTGGATAAATAAGAGGAACATAACATCCCTACAGATCATTGTGGATTGCACACTGTCTGGTTTGATGACACTGTCTTAAGTATTTGATTTCAACCCGTGAGCAAGTTAATGCCCAAAATTGTTCAAGTTCTTACACAATATTGTTTTTGAGGTCATAGTGGTGATTTGGTTGGTTGATATCTTCACAGAATGTTTTATGGATCACTTAATTGATTTTATGAACAATAATCACTCTTTTTCCCTACCATTATTTCATTTTTATCTAATTACAAACCCCCTCGCCTTCCCATATTCATTTTTCACTCCCTATTCTAAAATTGATTACAGTCAAGAGAATTTATGTGTTAAAGCAGTTGGAAGTAGCAGTGTCTTGGTTGGATTACAATGATGTTTTCTTTGGTTTGATTTTCAGTTGATTGTTGTTGTCGTTGAGTAGTAACATTGTTCCCTTCCCCCTCATTATATCATGTTTCGCTCAATACAAACCCCTCGCATATCCCAGAACCCTTTATTCACCCCCTACTTATTGATAAACAATAAAACAATTTGTATGGATTGGATTGCATGAGGATGATACATTGCTGAAGCAAATCTATTTCATATTTTTAAGAGTTGTCATGTACGGTTATTTAAAAGATTATTTTCTAATCAATCATGCATGCAGGAATGAGTTTTTTCAGCCGAGGTAGCCACGCCCGAGGAAACAGAGAAAGAGGTAATTGGAACGGAGGCCCAAGAAGGCCAAGGTTCTCCATACATTTTGATGTTGATTCACAAGATCTTGGCCAATTTTTTCAGGCCATATTTTTCAATTGGATTGGGCAAGGAGTAGTCCAACCTATGCCTTAAAGGCCTCCTTTCCAAGTTACGCAAGCCCCTGGTATCCTTGTGCCTACTCACGTCTCATTGCAACCCGAGGTTCCTGAAAATGATAGATGAAAAGAGATTGTCCACCCGACAATCTCTCAACATCGTGGCTGGCCCAAATTGTCTTTACCTTCTCCTCCAGCTAACAACCTGATTGTCCAAGCTTCCCCTGACCATTCTCCAGTGAAATCCTCCGATGCTAGCAAGAGATTGAAAACCGAGTCCACCCATGCCCTTGACAAAGGAAAAGCCACTATCGCCCCTTCCTCGCCCTCCAATGGATTTGCCAAATCTGTGTYCTCCCGGATGAATTTGAGGGATGATTGTTCCCATGTGATCAACGAGATTAGGCTTAAAGGATCAACGCAACCAAAAGAAAATTTAGGGAAATCGAAGGGTTACAACAACAATCAAGGAAAGATTGCATTGCAAAGTGGGAAATATGGCTTTTGAGTTTTTTTTATTTTATCTATTGTTGATGACAGTGGACTTCAGAAATTTTTGGACAACGTGTTTTATTTGGATATATGAGTAATATTGTTTTGAAAATAATTTCAAATATCACGAGCTAAATTGTCAAATGTGAATATGTGAATGGGATTCACAAGGAGGTGTGTTTTTCTTAACTAATAGTTATGTTATGATTGTCATGAGCCAATGGGAGTCACAAGGGGTCCCACCTACTAGTTATTATTTAATTATAACCCTTATTATGATTATTACTTTTCCCGCTAATTAAAAGTTTTTTGAGTCTTTTAATTAACTTAACTAATGAGTTGGTTCAACTACTTCAACCAATTCTAATTTGTTTAAAAGAAAAAGGAAAGGGATGAAGAAAGGGAGGATAGAAGGAGAAACATACTAAGGTTTTCTCTTTGAGTTTATGTTGAGATAATTGAGTTTTCATTCATTCCTTAATTCATCACAAGCCTAATTATTTTTATGATAGTAGGGTCATATTGTAGACAACAAGATTCAGGGCTGAATTACATCATTCAGACACTTGGTTTTAAGAGGTATTGATCTATCTTTGAAAGTTTGTGTAGACTTGTCTTTTTGTGAATTAGTTTTCATGACTAGAAAAGGTTATTGTGCAGAGTCGAATGGGTATCAATTTGTGGCAAGTTGATCTAGCTTTTAAAGTTAAGTTTTTTTTATTTTCTGTCAGAGGTCCTTTTGTATGTTCCATCAGGGACGTCTAAGTTTGACTTTGGTCCTAAATTTCTGTATGAAATTTTATAAAAGAATGAATCTTTGGTGAATTGGAATGAAATAAAGGATTGATTTATGTCTCATCTATCTTGATTATCATCTTGGTATATTTATTTATGTCTTTACACTTATTTCAACAACTGTTATATTCAGAAAATTGCATAAAAAGTAAATTTTCAGCAAGATTTTTATTGATAAAAGACTAACCTAAGCACTTGTAATTAATACTTGTGAGTTAGGATGTTATTTTTGTTGGCTATAAACCTAGGGTGACATTCCCGTCTATTTTTCTTTAGCCAAGCAAAATCTGAAAATGATTGAGTAAAATCATTTCATATATTTTCCTCAACACTCTGGGGTTAACTTTTTCGTAAATTTAGTCTCCCAAGCCCGAACAAAGTATTAAATACTACTTAGGAGAACTCTTCTAGTCAATATTGACTAGAGTATTCATTTTTCATAATTAATCATACTCGGCTCGAAAAAGGGGTAAACTAAAATTGAATGGATGTTCTTTCAAATTCTTTAATGAGTGTGAAAGAAATCAAGTTCTCTCAACAATATTTTTGTATTTATAGGGTTTTAAAAATAGCTTAAAGAAAATCCCTATAGTGTTTTTTGTATTTTTTTAAAGTTTTTCTTTTTCCTAGGAAAACACAATAAAAAATACATTTGATCGTATTTGTATGTTTGAAATATGACCCGTCACATGCACAATATAGAATAAACCATCAATCATGTTTTATAGTTAAAACAACCAATTAATGACTATATGAAAGTGGGTAACAAATGAAAAGAATATTAAAAGGAATATTCTTCACTAGGTAAAAAATGGGCAAATGTAATTTCTTTTTTCACCATTGAGTTTTTACCTCTTCCATAGTAAAAAATTCCTCTTTTGGTTGAAACTTCAGGAAAGGATTGCGAGCAGATTAGTGGACGATTAAGACTCTCATTTTCTCCAGGTAAGAGATCTTCTCTCTCTTTCATTTAATAGTCATTTTATGTTATTTATAGCCATTTTTTGGGTGATTTTGAGCTTGTGGGAAAGCCCTAAAATGCTCCTCCCAGGTGTCACAGACTGCCCATATCGAGAACTGCAACACTCTAGAGTGTCCCAGTATTTCCCTATCGGGAAGTGCAACATTGTCACTTTGTGTATAATACGCAGAGAGCAACACCCAGAAGTCCAATTTTCTATTGTATTTTGAGAAGTGATGCTTGAAAATTTCAGTTCTTGGATGACAAATAAATTCTTCCTTGGTTGTTTGTAGGATTTGACCAGTTAAAGTGGTGTTGTATTGGAGGGAAGAGAGCACAAATTAGTGTTGAAACACACACTGAAACTGAGAGAGGGG
>SNQJ01S0019651.1:129524-139617 GCA_010110895.2 Picea sitchensis
TTGTATTGTTATGGTGTTAATCTCTATCAAATTACTCTACAGGCCTTAAGTTGTTTACAAAAATGAATTATGTATGAGGCGCTTCCTTCAACACAATATTCAAATGACCATGGGCTCAAAACCATAGGCTTATCCATTTAAGCGTTGTTCCTAGCGCTTCTTCTTTCATCCTTATTCCTCTATCATGAGACCAGAACCCATGACCAAATGCAATTCCTAATAGGCACTAATCCGATGATTTCAACATTATCCTCGAGAATAAAAGAAATTGATGATCATGAATTAATCAGGAGTTGAGATGAACGATTCTTGTTCACTCTGGGACTTCGGCTACTCGTGGCTCGAGGGCTCTAGAGTAGAGAAATCCCTCCAGAGGTTTACCTACTGAATAAGTCATAGAATGGTGGTGACCACTTGTTTTCGGTTAACACCTCCGCTTACACTATCATTCCACTATGCTTGATCAACGGTCGAGAACACTCCCGAAGTAGATCAAAGGTTAGAGTTACTTCATGATTCACGCTTACTCTATCTTTCCAATGTACTTGATCAAATGATCAAGAAATATTTCATAGGATCTTAGATCAACGTCCAAACGTTAATTCGTGACTTTGGCCTTCGACGCTTCGAATATTTTAGCTGTTAGGATAAGATGGATATCGCCATAGGATGTAGTCCCGGAGTGACATGGCTTGTTGATGTCATTCTTAACATGGCACTAGATTAGTGATTGCCACGTGTCACCTTGATTTGTGACTTTCGTATACCTAAAGTTCCAACTAGACCCTGACACTTGTCACCATCTTATTGGGCCACGTGTCTCCCTCTTGGATCATGGATTTACACTTCGTGGCTTCAAGAGTTTTGGGACTTTTATACCATCCTTTGATAATTTCCAAAGTGTCAAATAGATCTATCACTGTAGATATTTTCTTGTCTTGATAAACGACTTCTGTTTATTTTGGAACTCCGGGGTTCAATAATTCTTGGTTTATCTGAGTTGCTTAATGACGGAGTAGGTCAAATTTGGAGTTGACCACTTTCTTCCTTAGTGCAATTTGATGGTTTCAATATTTTCACTCCAGATCAATGGTTGACGAGATTTATTGTTCTTCCTCTGATCCAACGGTCGACAAGAGTTCCTGACTTCGAGGCTTTGGCCTTCGGGTAAAATTACCTGTTTTAGACTCCTTTTCGTTGGACTCGTCAGCACCAGAGTTGACCACCTTCTTTCCTTTAGTGTGATCTGACGGTTCAAAATTTATTATAGATCAACGGTTGACAGTATTTCCCTGCTCTTCCTCTAATCCGACAGTCAACGTGAGTTCACGAATTCGGGGCTTCGACCTTCGGGTAAACTTACATGTTTTAGATTCCTTTTCGTTGAAGTGATTAGCATCATATTTGACCATCATCGGACCTGCCTATCCTCATCCAACAATCACCATGAATTTTCTAGATCTGATAGCCCTTATTTACTTCAGGACTTCAGGGGGTTTCAAGACTTTGTGTCTTATGGGGTCCACTTATCCTTTCCTTCCACTTGGTTTTATCTAACGATTAGGATAGATCCCGAACTGATCTAACGGTTGAGAGCTCACATGAATTTCCTCCACGAAATATAATGACTCTTATTTAATCTCTCTCAATCTATGATTTTGGCTTGATCCAACTATCCATAATGCTACTTCTCCAGATATGACGACTGATATTAATCCTTCCCAGTCTCTGACTTCACCTTGATCTAACAATCCTGGATTGTCCTGAACTAAGAATGAATGACTCATGTAAGTCGATTCTTTACAAAATGATTTATTCACTCACAAAACTTTGTCTCCTATGTTACTTCAAATGTGTCATCTCTTCTGAGCTTCAATTAACATTTGTACATTATTTTATGAACTGATATTTAGTCGCTAACCCTCGTGAGCTCTTAATTCCTTGTGCTTCATTACTCCTTCTATACGTGGATTATATGCATGCTACCTCTCTTGATATTTATGAACATAGGATCATTTTTTATCCGATCGTGATCAACAATGATCACAAATTGCTTCTACCCCAAGGTTATCTTTATTTTTCTCTATTTATTGTACATGTTTGACTCATGTTTCCATCAATGACAACACACAATCAATAATGCCAACAATATCCCCCTTTGGCATTGAGTGCAACATATCTGTAAAACAAATAATTTCTCTTCCCCTATCACTGATCTCATTTTTAGGTTGGAGGATTGAACGAAATATTGATACCAAATTTGTTTTACTTTTTTTCTCCCCCTTTAACATCAATGACAAAGAGTTAAACTTTTACTACTTTTCTCCCCCTGTGAATGTGCCAATTGGTTTCTCAATCTCTTGAGATTTTGTGTTCAAATAGGTAGTCTTATTGATACCAATTTTTTGTCGTGATCAAGTATTTTAAACCTAATCCGATGACTTCCTCATTTGATGACCAAATTAAACACTCCCCTGAGTTTTTACTGTTTCATAGGGCTTTACTGTCTTCTCCTTTAAAGGAAAAGGGTGTGAATCTTACTAAGCTTCTTAATCTGTTTATTTATTCTTGTTAATATTCTGATCTTTCACAAGAATACCATTGATCGATACCAATTAATTTAATTTCCATTATTCAACCAATTTAATATCTTACTCACAGTCCTTCAACTCTGCAGAAACCAACTTCAACTTTTGTCCCTTAGAAATAAGATTGAATTGGTCCTTTCATCTATTGTTTGTTAATTCCTCTTCATAAGTTTTTCATTCTTTTGGAAATTCGTCATGATACCATCATTGGGTTTACATCATACCATACTTTAGTAGTATTTTGTAGTAGTTACACCAAATTATGTTGTAAAAACCTTCCTCCTTCCTTTTATTCATATTTTATGTTGAGGGAAAATTTAGTAGTTCATGGAAATAAAATTGGAAAACTTCCAATATTTTCATTGTTCAATTCTTCTAGTTGATATGCTATTGAAGATTCATCATTATCATCACTATTCTGTGTAAGTGAAACTTCTTCATTTTCTTCTTTGGGATTTTCTGTTTGCATTTTTCTTTTATTGGTTAATGTACTCTTGATTTGCATGATATCATCAGGATCTACTATTATGTCATCTTCTTCTTTAGGAACTCTCATTTCCTGAGTTTGATCCATTTCATATTCAAATCTATGAATTTAATATTCCTTATTAGGAACTTCACCCATCATTTTCTTGTTATCAATTTCAGATGCCAAATCATCTTTCTTGCTTTCTATTTCAGATTTTCTTCTCCATACCTTTTCATCATATACTTTGTTTGTTGGATATTTCTTTTCTAAGTTTGTCCTTTGAGATTTGTCATTTCCTCTTTTCTTCCAACCTTCATTATATTTTCTTCTTGACTTGTATGAATTATTTCTCATGGATTGACTTCTTGATTTTCTATAGTTTTGGGATTTGTGACCAAAACAATCACATTTGTAACATTTCATTGTATGAAAAAACTTTGTTTTGTGGCCAACACAATTGCATATTACACATCTCATTAAGTTATTGGACCTTCTTGAATTTTTCTTTTCAGGACTCTTGCATTCCAATGCTTTGTGACCAAAGTTATTACAAGAAAAACAATAACCATTGAAGGTGTTTCCATACTTGAGTCTGTTGTGACATGAGAAGTTTGTCTTTTGATATGTTTCTTGTTTTTTAATTTTATAGCTTACTTCCTTGAAAAATTTCATGGTTTGTTTTAGGTTTGTGACTGAACTTTTTATTTTGAGGAGTATGATCATTTATCATGTTTTTGAATGGTGCTCCATTTTCCACCTTCTTCTTTCTTATTGTATCCAAGACCGATTTTGTCATTAGTTGGTCTTTGACTATTCCAGATCCTATCTAGGATAGATGAGTTGTTCTGGAATTTGAAAGTTTCTTTTGTCTTTTCATTCTTCTTTTTGAGGTTGATAACTTCCATTTCCAACATGTGACAAGTTTCTTCCTTTTTAGTCAACTGAATCTTCAAGGCTTCTTCTTTTTCCTTATCTCCTTCAAGTTGAGTCTTTAGATTGATAACCATTTCTTATATATCATCCAAGAATTTTGTGCAGTTATTAGTTTTATCATATGTATTTAACTCTTCTATATATTTTGTTAGATCAACAACTTCATTCTTCAATATTTTGATTTCTTCCTTGCTTTCTATCTGAATCCTTTTGAGTTTGATGGCTTCCAATTCCAACCTATGGCATGATTCTTCCTTTTTAGTTAATTGGATCTTATGTGCTTCTTCATTTTTCTCAGCTTCTTCAATTTGAGTCATTAGAGTTGCGTTAGTACTTCCATTTAACTTTTTGACGTTAATAACTTCCAATTCCAACATGTGACATGATTCTTCTCTTTTAGTGAATTGGATCTTCTGGGCTTCTTCATTTTTCTTAGCTTCTTCAAGTTGAGTTTTTAGATAGATGACCATTTCTTTTGTCTCTTCTAGTACTTTGATTTTATTGTCATGTGTCTTCAATTCTTCCATTTCTTTTGTTAGATTAGAAACTTTGGTCTTCAATCTTTTGATTTATTCTTCTTTGTCTTCTAGATGAATCTTTTCTTCATGCTCTTCATGGTTAGATTGATCTAACTGTTGTAGTAGCAACATATATTTCTTTTTAATTTTCTCTAACTCTTCAAAAATGCACATAACTTTGTATTCAAAATGGTCAAGAACATCCTTAGTAACTTCAATATATAGACCATTTCCTGGCTCCATACTAATCACTTCAAATGTAGTTATAACATCAATATTAAAATCTAAGAGTTTTTGTTTAGTGAATACTGAGGTATTCATCAATTCCTTGATGTAGTAGTCTTCTCTATTGATGAAGGGGGTTTTCATCAATTCTTCGATGGAATTGTCCTCTTTTGTGTTTTGTTCTTTATTCTGATCAGAATTCTCTTTATCTGTATTGTGTTCTTCAATTTGATTTGATTTCTCCATTTCTTTGTTTTGTTCTTTAATCGGATTGGATTTTTTATTTCTTTATTTTGTTATATAAACTGATTGGAATTCTTCATTTCTTTGTTTTGTTTTTTATTTTGATAAGAATTCTCTAGCTGGAGCCATAATAATTTATCATAGGTTCAATGTCTCATATTTTCTTTGACATGGTCTGACAATCCATTCTGGATTTCCTTTAATGCTATTGAATTATTTTTCTTTTCTTATTTTGTAGTTTTGGATTTTTTCTTTGAGGTAGTTGAGTACCAAGGTTTAGATACTATTGAATCTCAAACACCAGATCCTCTTGAATTCAAATACCGTTTCATTCCTTCCCTCCATGAAGAGTATTTTGTTCCATCAAATAGGGGAGATTCATTTGTGGAGAGAGCCATTTGTCCACCCATTTCTTCACAATCTACCTTCCAGTGCTTAAATTGTGTTGAAAGCACCCACTCTGATATGAATTTTTGAAACGCATACTGACACTGAGAGGGGTGGGTGAATCGGTGTCTGGAACTTTTGACTGCTTTTCACACTTTCATAGATTAACTGAATTAACTGAATAATATATATGTAGCTCAATTAATTATTCACAAACATGTGTAACATAAATTGTATGAAGTAGATAAAATATATTTCTTTTATTTATTTAACTTGAATGAATACAAATAAAACCAATCCTTTAATATCTTCAAATTAAACTGAATATGAGAGATCCAACTCTCTGATACAAGACCCAACTTGTAGTTCTCAGATCCAACTAAGAAATGAGGAATCCAACCCTCATAACAAGGCCCAACTTGTTGATCTTAGATCTAACTAAGATGCGAGGAATCCATCCCTCATAACAAAACTTAGCTTGTAAACAAGCACCAACCTAATAAAATGAACTTCCATTGAATCCATTATATATATATATATAATCCACCAAGACACACTTATATTCATAACCACTTCTGGTTTATATAGTATTTCAATAGGTATAAGATTGAACCATTGTGTCTTTTTTACATAAACCATTGCACCTCTTCATTTTAAGTTTTTCAATTTAATTAGAAGACTAATATTGATTCAAAATGTTCCTCATGAGTTGATCACAGATATGGATCGACTCATTATATCATTCCCATGCTTCTGCTGCATTCCCAAGTTTTCCAACAGATCATATTCAAGATTTTACCTACTCTATGTATTGTTATGGTGTTAATCTCTGCCAAATTACTCTACAGGCCTTAAGTTGTTTACATAAATGAATTTTGTATGATGCACTTCCTTCCACCCAATGTTCAAATGACCACGGGCTTATCCATTTAAGCATTGTTCATAGTGCTTCTTCTTTCATCCTTATTCCTCTATCATGAGACTAGAACCCATGACCAAATGCAAGTCCTAACAGGTGCTAGTCTGACGATTTCAACATTATCCTTAAGAATGAAAAAAATCGATGATCAAGACTTAATAAAGAGTTGAGATCAACGGTTCTCATTCACTCTGGCACTTTGGCTATTCGTGGCTCCAGGACTCTGGAGTACATAAATCCCTCTAGAGGTTTACCTACCGAATAAGTCATAGAATGGTGGTGATCTCTTGTTGTCAGTTAAAACCTTCGCTTACTCTATCCTTCAACTATGATTGATCGACGATTGAGAATGATCCCAAATTAGATCAATGGTTAGCGTTACTTCGTGATTCACTCTTACTCTATCTTTCCATTGTACTTGATTAGATGGTCAAGAAATATTCTGTAGGATATTAGATTAACGACCAAATGTTAATTCATGACTTCGACCTTCGACGCTTCAAATATTTTAGGTGTTAGGAGAAGCTGGATATCCTCGGAGGATGTAGTCCCAGAGTTATGTGGCTTGTTGATGTCACTGTTGACATGTAATAGATGATTGGCTGCCACATGTCACCTAAAGTGCCAATTAGACCTTGACACTTCTCACCATTTGATTTGGCCACATGTCTCCCTCATGGATAATGGATTTAGACTTCATGGCTTCAAGAGTTTTGGTACTTTTATACCATCCTTCGATCATTTTCGAAGTGTCGAATAGATCTATCATCGTAGATATTTTCTTGTCTCGGTCGACAACTTCTGTTAATTCGAGAACTTCTGGGTTCAGGAGTTCTTGGTTTATTTGAGCTGCATATTGCCATAGTAGGTCAAAGCTGAAGTTGACCACCTTCTTCCTTAGTGTGATCTGACATTTTCAATATTTTCACTCCAGATCAACGGTTGACGAGATTTCCTATTCTTCCTTTGATCCGATGGTCGACGAGAGTTCACGACTTTAGGGCTTCGACCTTTGGGTAAACTTACCAGTTTTAGAATCCTTTTCATTAGAGTGATCAACGTTATAGTTGACCACCTTCTTTCCTTTAGTGTGATATGATAGTTCAACATTTATTCCAGATCAATGGTTGATGCGATTTCCTTACTCTTCCTCTGATCCAACCATCGACGAGAGTTTGTGACTCTAGGGCTTTGGCCTTCAGGTAAACTTACATGTTTCAGACTCCTTTTCATTGAAGTCATTAGCGTCAGAGTTGACTGTCATTGGACCCGCCTATACTCATCCAATCGTCACCATGCATTTTCCATATCTGATGTAATATTCCAGATATAAAAAGTGTGCAGAACAGAAATAAAATGCTAGAAACGGAAGATGAGCAACAATATAACTAGAACAACACCACAATAATACCAAAATGATACCGGAATAACACCAGGAAGAGCACTTAGATTACTGAGAGAAATGTTCACTTGCCTCTTCGAGGGGGAAAGCTTCAGTAGAGTAGAGCTCTATTACAATAATATCCAAGACAAAAGTTATCTTAGCCTCGACTCTTATTTATACTAAATATGTCTATCAAAAGAACCATCTAGAGGAAGATCCTTCTAGAAGCGGAAGATTTTATTAGGTCTTCATACATTCGACTTATTCTTCCTTATTGCTAGGCCTTATTAATATTGACCTTGATTACATCGAAATATATTATTCTACCTACATGAGCAGTTAGGTCTCTAACATGTCCTCCCCCTTAAAAATAACTTTGTCCTCAAGGCTTGATATGTGGAAATTTTTGTATAATGGTAGCTGGTTCCCAAGTGGCATATGCTGGGGTTGTATCTTTCCACTAGACTAACACTTCCTTGATGGTTCACTGATGTAGGCTGCGATGCTCACACTGGTCCAAAACTGCTTGTGGTTGTAGCCAAATGGAGCCTTCTTCATTCAACTCGGGAAGGTTGGTTTGAGTTTGGCACTTAGTTCCAATCACCTTCTTTAAGAAGGAAACATGAAAAACAAGATGTAGCTTAGAATGAATGGGAAAAGCTAACTGATAGGCCACCTGTCCCACACACTTGAGAATGGTATAAGGACCATAAAATTTGGGTGCCAGTTTATGACAATGCTCAGCCTTGAGGGAATTTTGCTTGTAAGGTTGCAGTCGAAGAAATACATGATCCCGTTCTGCAAATTGATGTTCAGAGCGAACTTGATCTTCTTGTTTCTTCATGTGATTCTGGGCCATGACCAAATTCTCTTTAAGGGTACGGAGAATAGCTTCTCCAACTGTAAGCGTTTGGTCAACCGCCTGAACCTTCGAGACACCTGGTAAATATGAGATAATTGAAGGTGGATATTTTCCATATACCGCTTCAAAAGGAGTCATGCAGGTAGTTGTATGGTATGAAGCGTTGTACCACCATTAAACTAGTGGTAACCATTGAGCCCACTGATTTTTCTTTTCCGATGCAAAACACCTCAAATATGTTTCCAAACACTTGTTGACAACTTCAGTTTGACCATCATTCTGGGGATGATATGCTGTGCTGAGATGCAATTGGGTTCCTTGTATCTCGAACAGTTCTTGCCAAAAATTGTTGATGAAAGTTGGGTCACGATCAGAAACAATAGAATGTGGCATGCCATGAAGCTTGAAGACCTGATCCATGAAAAGTTGTGCTACAGTGGATGTTGTAAATGGGTGTTGAAGAGCACATAAATGAGCATATTTGGAAAGGAAATAAACTACCACCATGATGACTGATTTATTTCCCGATTTAGGTAAGCCTACAATAAAATCCATAGAGATATCCCACCAAATAACAGGTGGAATTAGAAGCAGTTGTAGTGTGCCAGGAGATTTGATTGTTTCTCCCTTGTTACGTTGACACACATCACATTCAACAACAAAATGAAAAATGTCATGTTTCATACCATCCCCAAAAAAATAACGTTTGAACCTATCATAGGTTTTGGTAAACCCGAAGTGCCCAGTTGTGGGTGTAGCATGAAGCTCAGAAAGTATCGTGGATTTAAGTTTTGATTGTTTACTTAAATACAAATGGCCTTTGTATCGAAGCTCATCATGGAGCCAAGAGTACCCTGGGGAAACTAGAGAATTGGACTGCAATTGTTGTATCATATGCGAACTTTTGGGATCCTGTAGCCATTCCTGGCGAATGGCTTGGAGCCAATCTGTCACAATGAAGGAGAGAGAAAAAAGGGACCCTTCATCTTCATATTTTTGGGAAAGTGCATCCACAACCACATTATCTTTGTCTTTCTTGTAAATGATCTCATAATAATATCCAAATATCTTAGTCACCTATTTTTGTTGCTCTGGGGACGAAATGCGTTGTTTCAGAAAATACTTGAGGATTTGATGATCTGTATTAATTTGGAAGCATTGCCCCAATAGATAAGGGTGCCAAAGATCAACAACATGCATAATAGCCAACATTTCATTTTCATAAATTGATTTTCCCAAATATCGTTCAGATAGTTGTTTGTTGGTAAAGGCCAAAGGCCAACCCTCTTGCATAAGGACAACACCAATTCCTTTCCCCAAAGAATCACAATCCAGGACAAAGGTCTTTGTGAAATCAGGAAGGTCCATAATTTGAGTGGTGCAGATTTCCATTTTCAAGGTTTGAAAAGCCTAAGCAGTTGTTGGAGTCCAAGTGAAATAATTATTTTTAAGGAGTGCAGTGAGAGGTGTCACAATCTTTCAATAATTCTTAACAAACTTGCGATAATAACCTGTTAAGCCCAGAAATCCACGCAAGATTTTGAGAGTCTTTGGGTGAGGCCAGT
>SNQJ01S0019652.1:0-67557 GCA_010110895.2 Picea sitchensis
ATACAAATTTAATAATTTTTGACTTGGAAGATCACATTCCAAGGTTACCCCCTCAACTTGCATTCCAAATCCAAGTGATTGTCTTTGACAAAAATATTTGTCACATCGTTATCAATGAGGGTGCCTCAACGTGTGTCAAGTCTCTTACTTGCTGGAAAGCCATTGGCTCTCCCCCTTTGAATGAATCCCAGAACACTCTCAAAGCCTTCAATGGCTCTGGTTTTAAGCCCTACGGTGTCCTTCCTTCGTTGCCCATCATGTTAGAAGGAAAAATGGTCCAAGTCGAAGTGGAATTCTTTGACGCTCCTCTTGATTACAATCTTCTACTTGGCCGCAGCTAGATCGATTCCATGTGTGCAGTTGTGTCGACCCTTTTCCGTGTGGTACATTTCCCACATCAAGGAAAGGTCATCACCGTCGACCAACTAGCCTTCTTTAATTCTGATTCTCGTACTGTTAATGTTATGTTCATCGCTAAAACTGCATCGAGTTATGAGAATGTCGGTGTGGGCCTTCTCAAAGACTCTTCATTAATGGGTACTTTCCCCATTCCACCACCTGATGTTCCACTCTCGTCTGTTGCTTCAATCAACATGATCTCCACCTCGATTCATGAACTTCCTGCATCTCACGACCCATGGATAGTACCTGACCCTGAAGATTATCTTCGTTAAGGCGACGAAATGTCGTTAAGTCCAGTTGAATCTGCCTATCAGGCCATTCAATCGGCAACCCCTTCTACCCCCTCTCTTGGTGATTTATCTCCAGATCCTTTCCGTGTCATTTTTCCCACTGACGAAATGATCATGTTTGTCATGGAAGACACCCCTTGGGACGATGGAAATCATCGTTCCATCCTTTTTTTGGAGAAACATACCATTGAGAACTACCAATGGATATCAACCCCGTCGACCGTTATCATCATCTCAACCGTTCCCGGGTCCACACACGATGTGTTTTCTGAAGGGAACTTAAGCAATATCTCGCCCACTATTCCCCTCGACATATCCGTCAAACCTGGGATTGTCGAAAATGTCCAAATCGGAGCTTCGTGTTCTTCTAACAAAATCGTCACCTACACATTCCTTTTCAAAGAGTTTCGTGACATATTCTCCTAGAGCTACGAAGAAATTTTGGGTATCGACCCTGATATTGTGATACATAATATCAAGACATACCCCGACGCCAAACCCATTCGGCAACGCCTTCATCCAATTCACCCACGTAAAGCGGCTGCTATCAAGCTCGAAGTTGAGAAACTTCTTAAAGCCGGCTTTATTTACTCGGTGGCTCTCACTAACTGGGTTTCCAATCTTGTCCCGATCGACAAGAAACAAGGCACAATTCGTGTATGCGTTGATTATAGGGATATCAACAAAGCTTGTCCCAAAGACAACTTTCCTACCTCCTTCGTCGATCAGATTATCGACGATTGCGCAGGAAGTAAAATCTTCTCTCTGATGGATGGTTTCTCCGGGTATAATCAAATCAATATTGTTCCCAAGGATCAACATAAGACTTCTTTTATTTGTCCTTGGGGTACTTTTTCCTATTAGAAACTCCCTTTCGGTCTCAAGAACACGGGCACAACTTTTCAACACGTCATGTCTTATGCTTTCCATAATATCAAGCACATCGTT
This sequence comes from Picea sitchensis, assembly GCA_010110895.2. Classification (NCBI taxonomy): domain Eukaryota; kingdom Viridiplantae; phylum Streptophyta; class Pinopsida; order Pinales; family Pinaceae; genus Picea; species Picea sitchensis. Next base: position 1,641 of record SNQJ01S0019652.1, read on the forward strand.
CAACCATATTTGGACGATTTTCCCGCTCACTCTATGCACCGATTCGATCATCCAACCCACCTTCGAGCCATTTTCGTCCGCTGTCGGTTCTACCGTATACGTTTGAATCCTCATAAGTGCATTTTCTGCATGGAATCCAGCTGACTTCTAGGTTTTATTGTTTCGCATCAAGGGATCCGAGTGGATCCTTTAAAGGTTGAGGCAATCCTTAATCTCCCTCCTCCTTCTACACTTCGCTAGTCACAAATTTTGCAGGGGAAAGCAAAATTTATTCATCATTTTATCCCAAATTATGCCGAGATAACTCGTGGATTTACGCGGCTCCTCAAAAAGGGTTCAGAGTTCGTCTGGGATACCATTGCCAACAATGATTTTGAAGCTTTGAAATTATCCCTAACACGTGATCCGCTTCTCTTTCCCCTCGATTACAGTCGTGATTATTTCCTCTACATTTCTGCCTCATATTACACCATTGGTATGGTTCTCGTCCAAGAGGATGATGCTCACGACAAACATGTTATCTACTACTTGAGTTGAAGTCTAATGCCTACTAAAATCAAGTATTTACATGTCGAAAAATTGGCCTTGGTTGTCGTCCAAGCCGTCCAATGCTTCCGGCACTATATCCTCTCACGCAAGACTACAGTGATTTCTAACTGCAACCCCATGCAACACATTCTCACACGTCAATTGCTAGGGGGAAAATACTCCAAATGGATTGTGATACTCCAGGATTTTGACTTGGAATTTGAACGTGCCAAGTCCAAGAAGTCCTTAGTGTTTGCTGAGTTGATATGCGACTTTCCCTATTCTGAAACGGAAAATGTAGCAGTTGATTCATTACCCAATGAATCCCTTTTCCTCATCAGCACTGATGATCTTTGGTATGGTGATATAATCATTTATCTCCAAACCCAGAATTTCCGGCCAACTTTGTCTAGTACTGACCGACGTCGAATACGCTACCAAGCCCGTCAATATATTATCCTCGCGGATACTCTTTATCTTCGGGGGATTGACTCTATTTTTCAACGCTGCCTAACGTTCGACGAAGCTGAGAAAGCTCTGAATGACTGCCATTCTGGAGAATGTGGTGGTCATATGTCTGGGTATGCTACTACCCAGAATATCTTATGAGCAGGGTATTTTTGGCCTTCTTTATTTAACGACTGCATAATCGTCGTTCAAAAATGCCATGCTTGCCAAACCTATAATAACAAGATACGGTCACATCCCGCTTCTCTTCACCATGTGGTCTTCGTTGGTCCCTTTGAAAAATGGGGCATCAATTTTATGACATGTCACCCCCACTCGGCCAAGGGGCATGGATACATTATTGTAGTCGTCGATTACTTTACGAAATGGGTCGAGGCGATGTCGACATTTGACAACACTGGAAAGACCGCATCATTATTCATTTTTAATGACATCATAGCTCATTTTGGTGTTCTCCAAGCTATCATCATTGATCATGGTAGCCACTTTAGAAACTTCATGATGTCCGAACTTACTGAAAAGTTGGGTCTTCGCCATGAAAATTCAATGCCCTATTACCCACAAGCCAACGACCAGGTCGAAGCGATTAACAAAGTTCTCATAACTATGCTCCAATGAATGATAGGGATTCACAAAACAAGTTGGCACACAATGTTGTTTTCGGCATTGTGGGCTTACCGGACATCTGTCAAGTCCGCTACTGGGTTTACACCTTTCCGGTTAGTCTTTGGTTTGGAAGCCATTCTCCCTATTGAATGCGAGATACCCTCTTTAAAACTAGTTGTTGAACTCCTACCAAACACTTCTGCTGAGGAAGAACGTCTATTGTATCTTATGTGATTAGACGAAACTCGACGCGATGCTACCCTAGTCATAGAAGCTCAGAAAAAATGTGTCAAGACCCAATACGACAAACATGTCAAGCCTCGCGTTTTCTCCGAAGGAGATCTCGTTCTCCTCTATGAACAAGATCGAGATATGCTAGGAGCTGGAAAATTTGAAGCCATGTGGCGAGGTCCTTATATCGTTCGATGAGTTTTGGAAAAAGGGGCTTATGAGTTACTAGATTACGATGCTATCCCCTTGTGTGAACCCAAGAATGGGTTGTACTTGAAGAAGTACTATGCATAAAATCATTTGTGCACGAGTACTTGTATTTTTATTGTATCATACTTCTTCTGTGTTACTATAGCTTGCTTTTGTTGTTATCTGGTCTCTACCCTTATGTGACGTTGTGTTTGATTTCCAGATGTCAGAGTCTTCTCTACCCTATATTGGCTTCACTGATGGCGCTAGCCGTAGTACTCAGAACCTTGCTTCTGCTGCATGGGCAATTTACGCCCCTACAAACGAACTTGTCTCCTTACGAGGTGTGTGTCTCGTTCGTGCGACCAACAATATTGCAGAGTATAGTGTCGTTATCGAATTATTGATTGATGTTATCTCGCTCGAAATCTGTCATTTGGTTGTGCGACTCGATTCGCATCTTGTAGTACTACAGTTAAGTAATGTCTACACTATTTGAAGTCCTACTTTGTTATGGGTGTATTTGCGAATTCGCCTCTTGGAACGTTATTTTGATTATATTGAATATCAACATATTCCTAGATGTCTAAATACATTAACTGATGCATTGGCTAACTATGTATTAGACAGACATTTGGATCATTCATAAATCAATCACATCAATTTCACACAACATGGGATAAAACGGTAGAAGCCGTATGTATATATAATGATCAAAAGAGTTTTTACAAAAAAGTTCTGGCCGAAGACCAAAATGTCAAAATATGAAGCTTATAGCTTCTACAAAGTGACGTCATGGATGATGTTCATGGTAACACACGACTGCCTGGGAAACCATACGGAGCAGTCGGCCAATGGACTCTGACACTCCTATTGTATGATGTTGATAACGTCATGAAACCTCTCCAAGAGGCATGTCTAGAATATATGTTGTCAAACCCTCTAGGTTTTGTTCCACTGCTTGATAATCCTTGGCGTCCCATTGTGGCACTGGCACCACCTCTCCTCGTCGATGAATGGGAGAAGTACCAGGAGGTCGGTAAGGTCCAACATATGTGTCATCAACAACGAATTTTGTATTTAGTCTTTGGACGAACATATAAAAAACATTTTCATATGATAAAATTCACAAAAACATTTAAAAAGGAAAAAAATGTGTACTTCTTACCAAGTTCCCCCCACTGAGCACCCTCAGGCAGGACTAAGTTTGGATCTCCTCGGAAATCCAACCCGGCATAAGCATAATCGTCGACCATCAACATCTGTGGTCTCATCCAGTCGAACAAGGTATCATCATACTTGATAATTGGTCCAGATACGTGTCGGGCCATGAGCTGACACCATCATAGCATTCTTGGATCTGTGGGAGCCGATAAATCCCACTCAACCTCCAGCCTCAGTAATGGAACCCTCTCGAGAAATAAGGACACTAACAAAGACCTATACCCAAATTGCTTCAGGTCGCCTCGTCTGCATTTGGTCAACTGATTTTTCATACTACGAAGGACAGCATCTTCCCAGTTAAAAACCCGAGGCTCAATACACTCTATGGCATACTAAAAGTAACTCTGGAGCGCCATTTGAGGAGCGAAGATCCCAGCCATACGAGCAATGGTGAAAAAAATAGTGTGGAGGGTCAAATCCCACACTCCCCAAATAGCTACTTTCCCTTTCTTCCTCTCTGCCTCTGGAACACAGTGTAAGCGGCAGTACTCACTCATGGGCAGCCCACCACCTCAGCTACCAGTCAGGCTCACGTGGTACCCACGCCGTGACAGTCCTGTCAAGAAGTAAATGTCCTCGATATCCAAGGACAATGTGTGAACCCCTACATGGAATACTTGCTGATCGGGATCCCACATATGCACAAGGTACTCTAATAACCTGATTTGGGCCCTCATGCCCGGGATATGAAAGTACTTCAGAAGACCACAGTTTCTCAAAGCAACAATGGTGGGTGGATTATTTCTGGAAATGGCATTATCTTCTTCATACTCCCTTTCGTTCCATTCCATAACCATTGTGATGGCCAAATAACTGCATAAGAAGCACAAGAAGAAGATTAATAACTCTATTCATAAATTGGTTTTCTTTCATTGAGCAAAACTTCAAAAAAAAATTATGCTTTGCGGTTCTCGCAGGTGCCCTTTAGGCACAATGCGAGGTTCTCGCAGGCTACTGTGGGCTCACCTGCGAGAATGACCCATTCTCGTAGGTCCCGTGTATCCCACCTATGAGAATGGCTGAGTGCAATAATAGCCCCCAAAACCAACTCAAAAATGTGTTTTTTCCAATGAAAATGAGAAATTAAACCATGAAAAAGTAGAGGACAAAGAGCCTACCTCACTGTCACTGATGGCTCATCGAATGGATGCTCGTAACTCCCGCAATCTGATGCCGAATTTTGAGGGTAAAAGAGGGGTTTTTAGGCTCAAATACTGGTAAAGTTGAAATGATATGGTAAAAAGAGTTTTTACTTCTTTATATTTACTTTTACCATGTTATTGAATTTTTATAATTATTTATTTATTAAAACCTAAACCCTAATTCCCTTTTGAGTGCAACTTTTGCAGGCGTAACGACTTCGATGTTCATATACAGGGATGCGGACATATTTTTTCTTCTTCATTACATGTTTTGATTGTTTTTCATGGTTTTTGCACAAAACCTCGAGCTTGGTCTTTGTTCGTTCTCACACTCAAAAATACATGAGAACGCGATCGAGCATACTTTTATCACTTTTTCGGGTTCAACAAGGTTATATGAAAAAGGAACCCTCCTGGAGTCCTCTTTAAGCTCTTTTCGGACTCTCTAAACATGAAAAGATAGCCGAGCGACCTTGCTATTTTCACGCTCGATAAAGTATTTGAAGAAAGCGTCTGGTGGGTGATAATTTATCTCTTTTTCGGTCTCATCATATTATTTTACGAAAAAGGAACTGAGAGAGTTCTCTTTTAAGTGTTTTTCCAGACTTTATAATCATGAAAAACCTTTGAGTTTTCTATCTTTGGACTCGTTAAACAAACATCGACAGACCCGTAATGGGACCGAACTACTCCTTCCTAGGGTTCGTTAAACATACTCCGAATGACTTATTTGAAGGATAATCTTATATCAACAAGCATATGTTATCCTCCTCAAGCTTGCGTAAAAATAAAGAGGTACTCGCCAGAAATGGTGGGGGGTAATTTGGGAAAGGGATATGTTTTCATCTTCATATTGATTGGCAATAAGCGTCGCTCTTGAACATGACACCCCCTATTCATTATTTGAAGCCGGTTTGGGAAATCCATTTGTCTCTCATTCGATTTGCTACAAGTTCATACCCTGTGTCGTCTCTGAGTCAATGCTACCAAATCATTGGTCATGTCATTCATACGTTCAAGAGAAGTTCATCTGAAACCTCTATTGAGTCGGCCATCTGCAGTTGTCCATTCTCTTCGTGTCGGCCTTCCTTGTGTCCAGTCCAACTTATATCATATTTTGTTTCACCTTCAAAATCTATTACTCATTTCGTGTCATTGATGGGGGATACATCAAGGCCCTCCTGTGACGAGTTTTGTTCTGTCGACTTCAGCTCATTATCAGGAAACAAGACTTAGAAATTCTTTGGTACCTTGGAACTTGCATGCCTCAATGGCAGGTTTCCTCACTTTTGACAGTTGGTTTACATCATTGACCCCTGATCGAAAGATTCCATTGGATGTTCGAACTCAACTCATTCATTCACATTCGAAGGATTGTAATAGAGTACCTTGGGATTCATTGACATTAATGGTGATTTCTCTCTCACTTGTTAACGGTTTCATCAATGACCGGTAATCAAGTGGTTTCTTCCATGTTCGACTTCAACACATGTAATCACATGGTTAGATTCGTACTTTTGGGCGACAAGATTCAAGACCCTAGATATCATCTCTTTGTCCAGGTTGCAATGGACTATGTATAATTTGCGACACATAGATCCACTTTGTATGTCTCATGGCTATGTCGTCTTAATTTGAATTTTCTCGCATAGATCCACAGTGTATTCCTAGTGGCTATGCTATATTTTGACGGCATGGATCCACAGTGTACGATTGGTGGCCATGACCTATGTCTATAATGTCATCCATATGTGATATGAGTATGGGAATGCCTACCTCAGAATTAATATATATGATATTTTGTAGATGCTTGGTTGTTCGCAGGTTTCTGATTAGGTGCGCTCCTGGTTTCCGACACACACATGCAGTTTACAAAGTCTTTCGGTTGTCACTGGTTCTAGCCTCATACTTCGGGGGGAATTCTGTTACCCATGATTTTGGTCATCATGATGGTGTATTAATGATGGTGTACTCAGGCTCCTCATAAGAACTTTCTCTTGAGAAAAGTGACATTCATCTCTTCCCAGAAAACTTACTTTTGAAGAGAGTTCGCAGGTTCCTCATATCCTAGGGTGCGAGAATGACCCATTCTCACAGGCTGCCTTAAGCTAGGGTGCAAACTTCTCGCATTGTGAAACATAGCTAGGGTGCAAACTTGTTCTAAAGCTTGGAAAAAGATGAATTCTCGATGGTTCTAGAAGGGAATCTTCTAGAATAATGGGTTGACATTCGAATGGTTATCCTTGTACTGGTTTCCCTGATATTGTGGGATCATTCTTATCCAATTAACCATCTCATTATCTCCTATATATTGATGGAATTCTCATGGAAAAGGTTAAGCAAGATTCATTGGAGACTTGGTGAAAGAATTGTGTGAAGGACTTAGCTTGAACAGGAGCTTGGAGACTCTAGCAAGTCTATCAATAGGGATTTGATATTCTTCATGCAAGGATCGAGCAAGTGTGTGTGTTGGAGCCAAGAGCCACCAAAAGGAATCTTGCGACATCAAGGCAATCAGGTTGTATCTTCTACTTTCGATTAATATGATACATCGACATGTCCTTTTCCCATAAAGTCACTCTCACTTTATTGTGTAATTCCTTGATCATACACATAAGTTGATAGTTGGATATATTTTTCTATCTTCACTTTGGTTGGTTTGTGTTGTCTTGGTCTTGACCTTACGAGAGCACCGGAGTGAAGTGGGAGCAACAGAGACCCTAGGAAGCGATATAAAGGTATGTTACTTGTTACTTCCTACTAGCTAATTCAATGGTCATAACTTAGGGAAAGAGTCACGTCTTGTCCTGTTTTGTTCTAGATCCAGGTGGATCTAGGGAGATCTGTTAGTGTTCGCACCTACCGATTAGTCCAATAACACCCCCATTGACATAGCTTTTCCCATTTTAGTTTCATAAGAAGAGTCCTCCCATGCTCAGAACGAGCTTGATCGAACAGCCAAATTTGTTCAATGAATCCAGGACTTCCAACAAAAAGTTCATAATATTTTGTATAAATTCAATGCCAAGTACAAGTAGCACCATGATCAACATGAAGTACCACACAAGTTTCAGGTGGGAAATCAAGTATGGTTTATTTTTTAGAAATATCACCTTAGAGGACCCCATTAGAAGCTATGGCCACTCGGATATGGGCCTTACACCATCACCAAGGTTGTGGGTGAGAATTATTTTTAATTAAGTATTCCTCCTTTCCTTGGCTTGCACCCAATATTTAATGTGGAACTTTTTTTACCATATTTTCCACCTCTCCTAGACACTTCGGACATGGTCGATCACTTGGCCCCTACAGAACTCAATCTTGAATGCACTAAACAAGCAACATTTGATTGGATCATGGACATCAAAACGAAGGGCACCTTCTGTAAGAACATCCAACTATATTGAGTCGTCAAAGCAGGGCAGTTTATGTTGAGTTTAGCTCAAGCACATGTATTTTATTTCATTTTAGCATTACTTGAACCATAAAAAATGACTGCAGCAACAATACAATAGCTTCAGTAAACAAATATCACAAGAAGAATAACCATGCAAAAAGGACACCAAAAATATCATGAGAAAACCCTTCTAAATCAATGGAAAACCCCAGCAATCCTTTGTTATACTTCCAAGAGAAGATCCAAAATTATGACATAATAGGGTGTTGTTATGACTAAGAAAACTAACTCTTAGAGAAGTGTGAATTGCACTCCTCATGATTTCATACCTCAACTTCTGAAATTATGACATGACAAGTGAGTGTGATCCACAATGGGGATCCACTCTTATTCATACAAAACCTATCACATCAAATGATGTTTCTATTGGAACAATAAGGTCGACCTGTACAACTTAATAATATAATTAATAATTACATAATATTAATTATCTTTCACATGGTGGGGCCGAATTGTACCCTTTACATCACAAATTAGGGTTACAAGTAAATATTACTCTCTAGACAATATAGCAAGGATCTCACACATCCACTAGTGCTCATCCACTGGGGACACGTCCACCTTTTCTCAACCATCGGTACATCACTCTCAACAGATCACTCAATTGATTCCATAGGAGTACCATCTGGAGAGCCATCTCAAGCCGACTCAACTAAGTCCATAGGAGTACAAGGAAAGAGACCATCTCAAGTCGAATCAACTCAGTCCAGAGGAGTACAAGGCAGGAGACCATCTCAATTCATCTCAACTCAGTCCATAGGAGTAGAAAAGAGACCATACGTCATAACAACTCAGTGCAAAGTCTGACGCACACCCATAACATGGACACACCCAACACATGGGCACACATCATCTCAACTCAATCCAGAGGAGAACGACACACCCATCACATGGGCCCTCTCACAGATCGACTCAACTCAGTCAAGAGGAGAACGACCTGGAGAATGTCACATGACGTTGCAATCATCAACACTCCCTCTCAGCTAGGGAGGCATTCTCCACCAGGCCAAGTCTCTCACGGAAGTACTCGAACTTTGTCCTAGCAAGTGGTTTGGTGAAGACATCTACAACTTGCTCGTGTGTAGAAAGGTATTGCACATGTACTGATTTCCTCTGCACCATATCATAATGTGTTTCGAGTTATCGTTAAACACAGGATTCTCGGAGAGCTTCACATAGATCTGGTTATCGCAATGGATAACAGTGGAATCCATCTCATTTCCAAATAAGTTTGTAAGGAGATTGTGAAGCCTCACTACTTCATGGACTACCGAACATAACTCTATGTACTCTGCTTTTGTGGTACTCAAATCCATGGAGCTCTTGTTTTCTGTTGCACCAGGAAACCATGGCAGATCCCAAAGTAAAAAAAAAAAATGGATTTTCTCTTCCGGTCCACTGTGCTCCCTTCCCGGTCTGCATCGGAATATCCCTACAATCTTATGTCTACACCGGAGGCATATCTCAGGCCATAACCAATTGTGCCTCATAGATATCTCAACACATGCTTCGTTGTTATCCAGTGTATCTGTCTTGACTGACTCGTGAACTGGTTGAGTACCTTCACTACATAGCATATATGAGGTATGGTGTTAACCAGATACATCAATGATCCAATCAGTTGTCTATAAATATGTGGATCAATCTCGCCTGACTTGGAATAAGCCTCGTTCATCTTCTTCAATTTCATCACCATTGATGTAGGCATGGATTTGCAGTCTGTCATCCCAAATATCTCCACTGTATATTTTCCTTGACTCGGGAAAATTTCATCAGTCCTCTGCAACACTTCTAGTCTAAGAAGTAGTGCATCATTCCAAGGTCCTTCATCTCAAATTCAAAATCCAATGCATGCTTTAATTCAATCAATAAGTCTTTCTGAATCAGCGAGGAATAAGTTATCAAATACAAGACCAAAATCAGGCACTCATCACCAATAGTGTTGTAGTATAGGTTTGGATCAACAACACTCTTATTGAAGCCCAAAATCATCAAGTATCTCATACCAAGCACGATGTGCCTTCATTAGTCCATACAGGTATTTCTTAAACCTATATAAATGAGACTCCTTCTCATGTGTCAGGAATCTATATGGTTACTCGATGTAAACTTATTCCTCAATCTCACCATTGAGAAAGGTTGTCTTTACATCCATTAGATGTAGTCTCCAACCCATGGATGCAGCTAGGGAAATAATCATATGGATGGAATTGCATCAGGCAACAGGAGAAAATTTCTCCTCATAATCAATTCTCGCCACCTAAGAGAATCCTATAGCCACAAATATCGCTTTGTACTTCTCAACACTTCCATCAGTTAAATGCTCGATATTATTGATCCACTTGGAAGTCACAACAGACTTCCCTTCAATACACCACACATCATTATTCAATATGGACTGATACTCTTCGATCATGGAATACTTCCAAAATTGTTGTCTTGTTGCTTCTCCATGACAAGAAGGTTTAGTATCAATGATGTGGCTCATAGCTGGAACATAGCTCAAAAATCTATGTGGTCTCTTTCTCTCTCGGAATGTATCACGAGGAGTTGCATATTCCTCTGCCTCTAGCAGAGTCTTTCGAGCCCATGTAGGCCTCTCCCGGCCTACTTCCATGTCTCTGGGAATCATCAATTGGAGCTATAAGATCAACTGGATCAGTATCTGTCTACCTCTAAATTGTTGAAGGGGGAGAAGGTATTGTCTCTTCCTTCTTCTCAAATAGTTTGACTCCCTCTGATTCAAGTGACTCCCTCTGAAGTCTTGAAGGATAAAAATCTGTCCTGGAGAACATCAACCTTTTCTTATGTTGTTAACCGAGAGACATTCCATGTCTTCTCAGGTCCTYTATTGTTCCTACAATATTATGTTGGCCTCACGTACTAGGATAATAACCAAGATGACCTCACGTAGGGATAATAATCAAAATGGCCTCATGTACTAGGATAATAACCAACCAACAAAATATGGACTCCCATACCATGGATCAGGGCCCTTCAATAATGTAATAAGAAATATGGCCTCCCATAGGGATAACAACCAAAATGGACACCTGCACCAGAATAATAACCAAGATGGCCTCTAGAAGGGATAACAACCAAGATGATGCTAGAATAATAACCAAGATGGCCTCCCGAAGGGATAATGACCAACCAAACAAAAAAATTGGACTCTCACACCAGGGATAATGGTCCAAGTCATGAGGGCTCCCACACCAGGGATAATACCCTTATTTATCAAAAGCAAGCTACTACAAAGTAATGATAAAATCAATTAAGGAAAGTAGTACAAGACTTACCTTAGTCTGCAATCATGCTCAATCTTTCTTTTGGTCTTCCCGAGAAGACTGAGGTAGAGAAGAACTCCTCGGCGTTCTTGCTTGCATTCCTTGACTTCTTTTGGGGTGGATAAAGTGCTTTCCTCTCTTCTCGCATAGTGACAAGGGCTTGAAACCTTGTACATCACTAGTTGCAAGTATATTCTCCTCACTAGAGCTTGAATAGGATGCACTTATAGCACACACTCAAAATTCACCCCAAGGATTACTCTTAAACTAAATTTCAGAATTTTTACCTCAAAATAAAAAATCTTCGAACTAAAATATGCCTTTGTTCAATTTTAGGACAGGTCTGGAATTTGTTTCAGAATTTGTGTCAGGACTACCATAGAATGGGCCTAAATCATTCGTTGAATATTGCACGTAGATAGATCTAAAATCTGTATAAAAATAGCCCTCAAAAATTGCCTCAAATTCCCTTTAGATTTGTGCCTTGGATCTGCCTTAGAATGGCCTCAGAACAAGCCTTAGAACAGTTTTAAAACAAATTTGCAATACCCTAAAATATCGGTGCAAAAAAAACCTGGATTCTTATCTTATCTTTCCTCATAGTTTATCCTTCGTCTTACCTCATCTATATTCTTAAACTACCTCAAATATTCACCTAAGTCCTGCACCAAGTAGAGCCTAGAAAATAGCTCCAGATATTCCCTTAGTCTACCTTCAAGACTACCTCATATCCACCTTATCTCATCCATAGAATAGAACTTAGATCCACCACAAAACTGCCTCAAAAAACTTGCCTTGCATCTTCAGAAATTCGCCTTTAACGCTTTGAAAATTTCTCTCTTAACTGCCTTATCCTTGTTGCAGAATAGGCCTTAGAGCAGGTCTCATATCTCCTCAGATCTCCCATAAAATTGGTCTGTAATTTAGTTTTAGATCTGCGGTTATGATATCCCTCAATGGCTGCCCCAAGAACTCCTCCAAAACTCAACTACTGGGCTTTCTGAAATTGTCGGCTACCTCATATTGTCCAGACTCCCACAAAACAACAATGTGGTTGTCTCAAAATAGCATGCCGAGCCTCTCCTAGGTTGTGGTTGTTCTCTCTTTGCAGGGCGGGCCTCATAACTGGCAGACCGAGCCTCTCCCAGGCTACAGCTACTCTTTTCTAGCAGGTTGAGTCACCAAAGAGCAGGTGATTTCCTTCCCATGTTGTCTAGAACACTTTAAACAAGGTTCGGTCAGGGTCATCTCATGCCTTATTTTACTGTGCAATAGTCATCTTCAAGAACTTCTTTGATACCATGTTGAATTTACCTCAATCACATGTAGTTTAGTTCATTTTAGCATTACTTGAACCATAAACAATGACTGCAACAACAATACAATAGTTGTAGTAAAACAAGATCACAAGAAGAATAACCATGCACAAAAGACACCAGAAATATCTTGGGAAAACCCTTCTCAATCAAGAGAAAAACACAGCAATACTTTGCTATACTTCCAAGAGAAGATCCACCATCCACCACCAAACCTAGCACATAATAGGGTGTTTCTATGACTGAGAAAACTAACTCTTAGAGAAGTGTGAATTGCAGTCCGCATAATTTCAGACCTCAACTTCTGAAATTATGACATGACAAGTGAGTGTGATCCACAATGGTGATCCACTCTTATTTATACAAAACCTATCACATCAAATGATGTTTCTATTGGCACAATAGGGCCAACCTCTACAACTTAATAATATAATTAATAATTACACAATATTAATTATCCTTCACATGGTGCGGCCGACTTGTACCCTTTACATCACAAATTAGGGTTACAATTAAATCTCACTCTTTAGACAATATATCAAGGATCTCACACGTCCACTAGTGCTTAGCCACTAAGGACATGTCCACATGTGCTCAACCACAAGGATGTCACTCTCAATAGATAACTCAACTGATTCCATAGGAGTACCATCTGGAGAGCCATCTCAAGCCAACTCAACTAAGTCCATAGGAGTACAAGGCAGGAGACCATCTCAAGCCAACTCAACTAAGTCCAGAGGAGTAAAAGGCAGGATACCATCTCAATTCATCTCAACTCAGTCCAAAGGAGTAGACAAGAGACCACATGTCATAACAACTCAGTCCAGAGTCTGACGCAGACCCAACACATGGGCACACATTGTCTCAACTCAGTCTAGAGGAGAATGAAATGTCCATCACATGGGCCCTCTCACAAATAGACTCAACTCAATCCAAAGTAGAATGACCTGGAGAATGTCACACGATGTTGCAATCATCAACAGTTTCCTCATTATGGCAAGTGGCTCACTAGGAGTCAAATTTAGCAAAAGTTTCCCCATATGATGGAGGAACTTGATGTAATGGATAAAATTTATTATTAAGTGTATAGAACTGATCCAAGTAGACATCGATGGTTTCCCACCTATTCCACTGGCTCAAACTACAGTTTTCATCTTGGATTTTTTTCTACATTTTTTTCGGGTCCCAAACTTTTGGGGTCGTTTTGAGGCACTAAACGATGTTTTCTTGACTTGGAAGAACACAATAGATCCTAGTTGAGATTATTGGTCCATTTGATATGTGTACTCCTCAACAAGATCTTTCTGATAGGGTAATGATTTCCCCAAACAAAAATCGTATGCAAAAGTTGTGCCCTCGAAAAGTTGGCGTATAAACTACACCCATCAGGGCCCACAAACCTTTTGGTGTTTCATCTTCTGAGGTTAGGGTTTTGGATGCTTAGGGTTTTCTCATTTATGATTTATGTTAAAAATTCCCTTGAAGACTCATTTTAATCAAATTCTTGTGAATGAGTGTAGCTGACACATCTCTCTTAAGAGATAAGCTACCATCATTCTAGCTAGCTTGTGTACTTTGCATTTTACGCCCATTTGTATTTCAAACAGTCATTAATAGAATCTAAGTTTTGTTGTTTTATTGTATTATTGTGTTCCTCGCAATATCTTTATGTATCTCCTTATTATATATCTGTTATATTTTTTCCTTCATGTCGTTCTCAAAATAATATGGATCGGTGGTATCAGAGAAATCACCTCCTTGTCATTCTTAATGCATGTTCCCGACAAGGTCAAGGTATAGAGAGTTGGGTCTCGGTCGTGTTTCTCTTGAGGAAAACCACTCGCGTCCGCCCACGAAACCTCCTTTGGGAGAAGAAAGGAGGGATGACCGAGCAAGAGAGCCTATCAAATTGTTGCGACAGAGGTATGAGATGATGGATAATTTCACCCAGATCCTTCGACAACTGGCAACAATATTAGATGCACCTTCAACCAATGGTCACTCCAGAGGTGTGAAGCCATTTAAGGTACAATTTAACTTTGAAATTCCTTTATTTGAAGTCCAGATAGACATTGACGCTTTGGAAAAAAATTTAAGTCTACTAGAGGGTTATTTCTCTGTCCAAAAAATTTCCAATAGTGAAAAAACCACCTTCGTGCTCCTTAAGGCCCTTCCCCATATCATATATTGGTGGGAGAATTACTATGAGAAACATACCAAGGACAAGTCTGAAATTTTTGGGCCATGAATCACTTGGGAATATTTTTTTGATGCCATCAAGGAACAATATTATGTTGTTGGAAACTATGATGACTAGTACATAAGATTGACCACACTGCGTCAAGAGAGGGTCCAAAAAATGTCAAAGTTAAAAAATACCTTCCATACCTTGTGCACCAAGTTGGGTGTCAAATACTATGAGTGAAATCCGGTTCTAAAATATCGTGGGGCTCTACACAGGTACATCCAAACCAAAATGGATTTTCTATATATCTCGTCATTGGGAGTCGCTTATTGATATGATGTCAAAATCGAGTAGAAATTTAAGTAGCAGAACAAGTAGGAGTTCGGGTCTGCAAATATGAAACAGCTAAAGTATGGTAATGGTGGCCCTAAATCCGAGGGCAGAGGAAAAATCAAGGATGTCCAGTCCCAGGACAACCAGTCCAAGCCACCAGCAAAGAAGGGTAATGAGAAGTTGAAGAGGGACACTGGAAAGTGGTGTGAGTTCCAAAAAATCTCTTGGCACAATATTGATGAATGTCGCTCCAAATAGTCATTGTTGGTTGAGACAAAATCATCAGGGTTGGATGTTGACTTAGAAAATGATTCAAAATTGGAAAAGTGAAAATGGATCATTGACACAAAACCTAGTGTCACCATCGCTACTGCAAAATTTCATCCAGAGGAACCAAAGGAGCTTGAAGAAGGGGAGCACCTCTTCCACTCAAAGATGTTGGTGAAGGTGACCCCACTCCATTTTATTGTTGACAATAGTAGCTAGAACAACATAATATCATCAAAGTTCGTCAATAGGTTTAACATGACAATGACACCACATCATCATCCATACACCATCTGTTGTCTTAGTCAGGGATGGAACATTCGCGTCAGACAGCAATGTCGCTTGCACTATAGCACCAAACCTTTCAAAGACGAGGTATTGTGTGATGTTCCCCCCTTGAAGTTTGTGATTTTTTTAGGAAAACCATATATGTGGAAGAGTCATGCTATTTACGAATCTAGGCCACATAGTGTCATTATTTCTTTGGGAAATCAACTCTACAAGGTACCGAAGGCAATCCAAACTACTACGATCTCTTTGATCTTCGCAAAGAAGTGTAGAAAGGTGGTCTCTTAGACCGAAATATTTGTCCTATTTATGGTTCATTCGGAAGGTGAATGGAAGGTCATTAAAACTGTCAAAACCTTTTCATGGGGTTTCTCTACACAACAATAGTAGGTGGACAAGATAGTAGAAGAGCACAAAGACATATTTTCCTCGCCTACTTGGGCACATGTGCATTGTCAGGTAAATAACTCAATTGATTTGACACTCAATGCTCCTATGCCTAATGGCCCTATGTATAGGTGTTCTGTTATGGAGAATGAAGAACTCAAATCACATATCCAAGAGCTAGTTCTGAAGGGCCACATCAGACCAATCTCCTCGCCTTTTGGGAGCTCAATTGTTGTGGTACAAAAGAAGGACAGGACATGGAGACTTTGTACTGGTTACAGAGCCCTAAACAAGATCACAGTCAAGAATCGGTACCCAATCCCATGGATTGATTATCTTATTGATAAGATCCAGGGAGCCAATTTTTTCAGTAATATTGAACTAAATTCATACGACCACCAAGTGCCAATTGAGAAAACTGATTTATGGAAGATATCCTTCAAGTCTAAAGAAGGTCTCTTCAAGAGGTTGGCCATGCCTTTCGGCTTGACTAATGCTCCGACCACATTCATGCAGATGATGGATGACATATTGCGACCATTCACAAACTCCTTTGTGGTCATATATCTGGATGACATCCTCATATTCAGCAAAACTTGGGAGGAACATTTGAATCATATTCAGCAAGTCTAGAGCACCCTGCAACAACACAATTTATGTGTCAATTTGGAGAAGTGTTCCTTCGTCATGAAAATAATATGATATTTGGGATACATTGTGGATGAGTAGGGTGTGCACGTGGATCCATCCAAAATCCAAGTCATCCGCGATTGGTCATCCCTAAAGACAATGACCGAGTTTCATAGCTTCTTGGGCCTCACCAACTTCTATCGTCGGTTTGTGTTGGGGTTCTCTCGTATCTCTTGGGCCCTAAGCCAGGTGATCAAGGGTGGAGAAAAGGCCAAGTTTTTTTGGGCTGCATCCCAACAGAAAGGATTCAAGGATTTGAAATTATGCCTCTACTCAGCACCAGTCCTTATTCTGCTAAACCTACTACATCCATTTGAGATTGAGACAGATGCTTCAGATTATGCTATCGATGCAATCCTCACTCAGCATGGGAATCTGGTAGCCTATCACAGGGAAACATTGTTTGATGGGATTCATAGATACCCCGCCTATGACAAATGGATTTACTCCATTGTGAAAGCATGTTGACAGTGGAAGCACTACATTCTGGGGAAGGAAACAATCATCCACACTAATCACAAGCCTCTGCAATTCATGCAAACACGAGCAAATTTACAGAATGACTGTCATTAGAAGTGGTCCACATACCTGGAGCAATTCCACTTGAACATCAAGTACAAGATGGGCAACACCAACCATGTCATGTATTTCCTTGCAATCGACCCCTAGTGTTGGCACTAAACACAATTCTTAACTCTTGTGCGAATAATTCTTAACTCTAGGTGGCCACAATTATACAATAATGACTCTAAATTTGGTGTTGCCTATCAAACATTGAGCATAGGAAAAACAGTTCCAAAATTTCATCTCTAGGATGGATTGCTATGCCATCTGATCCATCTATGTGTTCCTTCAAGTGAGCGTACAAAGATGATCTAGGAATCTCATTACACACGAGCAACAGGATATTTTGGTGTACACAAAATAGTGGCATTACTGCAAAATCATTTTATTGGTTGAAGCTACGATAAGATGTACGCAATTACATCATATCTTGCATTCCCTATTCCATTCCCAAGCTCGTCATTAAGAAAAAGGGGCTATACAATCCTCTTCCTACTCCAGATAGGCCTTGGATTCCATCTCCATGGATTACATGTTCAGTATTCCTTTAACAAAGCATGGGAATGATTGTTTCTTTGTGGTCGTTGATCGATTCTCTAAGATGGAAATTTTGGCACCCTACAAGAAGAGCATCACAGTCGAGGCCACCACCAAGCTCTTCTTTGAACATGTTTGGGCTCATTTTAGGCCCCCATGAATCATTATCTCATATCGATACAGTAGGTTCCTAATCACTTTTTGTTCCATCCTATGGTCGATAATGTGCACCGAACTAACCAAATTGATTTCCTTCCACCCATAGACGGATGGAAAAAACATAGTTAGTCAACTAGATGATTTTCCATATCTTAAAGATGTACAATTCCAAACATCCACGCACATGGGATGAAATCCTTCCTTATGTTCAACATAGATACAACAGAGCCCTCAATAGCTCTATTGGCCACAACCCTTTTCAGGTGTGCTTTAGGTTCCAACCATTATCCCCCATTGACATATATTTTTCCATTGTAGTTGCACAGGAAGATTCCTCCCATGCTCATCCCAAGGCTTATCAAGCATCCAAATTTGTTGAGAAAATCAAACACATCCAATAATAACTTCAATATATTTTGTAGAAATCCAATGCCAAGTACAAGCAGTGCCATGATCAGCAACAGGTACCACACAATTTTTAGGAGGGAGATAAGGTATGGTTGCATTTGCAGAAAGAGCACCTCACAGAAATCCATCAAAAGTTATGCCCACTCCAATACATTCCTTACACCTTCACCAAGTCTATATGTGAGAATGATTTTGAATCAAGTGTTCCTCCTTTCCTTGGCTTGCACTCGGTATTTAATGTGGAACTACTTCGACCATATTTTCCACCTCTCCTGGACACTTAAGACACACCTAAGCACTTGGACCCTACAAAACTCAATCATGGTTTCATTTAACATGTGATAGGTTATCGAATCATGGACACCAAGAAAAATGGAACCTACCAGCAAAACATCCAACTCTATTAGGTCATCAAAGTAGATTAGTTTCTTCCTCGGGGCAAGTGGCTCACCAAGAGTTAGATTCAACAGAATTTTCCTCGTCTGAAGGAGGAACTTTATGCTATAGAGAGAATTACTTCCTAAGGAGGGAGGACTGATCCAGGTGGAAATTCATGGTGACCCACCTATTCCACTGGATCAAATTACAATTTCCATCTTAGCAATTTTTCTACATTTTTTCAAATCCCAAATTTTTGGGGCCATTTTGAAGCCCTAAACGACATTTTTTTGACTTTGTAGGATCCAATAAATAACTACTAGTAATATTGGGCCATTTTGAATGTGTTCTCCTCGGCTAGACCTTTCCGATGGGGTACTAACCACCCCAAACAAATATCTTATGAAAAAATTGTGCCCTCAAGAAGTTGATGTATCAACTACACCCATCGGGGCCCACAATCCTTTTGGTGTTTCATCTTCTGAGGTTAGGGTTTTGGATTTTTAGGGTTTTATTATTTATGTTTTATGTTAAAAATTCCTTTAGAGCCTCATCATAATCAGATTCTTTCAAATGAGCGTAGCCGACACATCTCACTTAAAAGATAAGCTACCACCATTCTAACTTGCTTGTTTTCTTTGCATTTTATAGTCTTTTGTATTCTAGACAGTCATTAATAGAATCGAAGTTTTATTGTTTTACAGTATTAGTTTTTCCTTGTAATATCTCTATGTATCTCCTTGTTATATATTTGTTGTATTTCTACATTCATGTCATTCTCAAAATAATTTGGATCAGTGGTATAAGAGTAGTTTGCTCCTTTTCATTCTTATTGCATGTCCCTGATGAGGTCAAGGTATAGAGAGTTGGGTCTTGAGCTTGTTTCTCTTGAGGACAACCGCTCTCACCCACCCAAGAAACTTCCCATGGTGAAAGAAAAGAGGTACAACAGAGAAGGATATCCTATCAAATTGTTCCTCGAGGAATCCCTCATGTGACAAAATAATGAGATGATAGACAATTTAACCTCGATCCTTCGACGGCTGCCAACATCAATGGAGGCACCTTCAACCAACAGTCACTTTGGAGGTGTGATTCCCTTTAAGGTACAAGTTAACTTTGATATTCCTTTATCTAAAGGTCGGATAGATGTCGACGCTTTGAAAAATGGTTAAATTTTCTAGAGGGTTATTTCCCTGTCCAAAATTTTTCCAACAATGAAAAAATCACCTTCACACTCCTTAAGGCCCTTCCCCATGTTGAGGATTCCATATTGGTGGGAGATTTACTGTGAGAAACATGAAGAGGATGAGTCTGTAATTTTGGGGGTAGGATCCACTTGGGCAGATTTTGTTGATAACCTCAAGGAACAATATTACCCTGTTGGAAACTATGACGACCAGTACACGAGATGGACCACACTACGCAAGAGAGGGGCCAAACAGTGTCATAGTTTACAAATACATTCTACACCTTGCGCACCAAGATGGGTATCAAATACTTTGAGTGGAATCTGGTTCTAAAATTCCATGGGGATCTACACATGTACATCCAAATTGAAATGGAGTTTCTAAACATCTCCTCATTGGGAGTCGCTTATTGATATGCTTTCAAAATCGAGCATAAATTTAAGCAACAAAATAAGTGGGAGTTGAGGTCTAAAAATATGCAACAGTTGAAGTATGTTAAGGGTGGCCCTAACTCCTAAAGAAAAGGATTGAGAAAGGATGGAAAGTCCTAGGACGACCTTGAACCAGTCCAATTCACCAACAAAGAAGGGTAACGGGAAGACGAAGAAGGACATGGCAAAGCAGTGGAAGTTCCACAAAATCCCTTGGCACAATATTGATGAATGTCGCTCCAAACAGTCATTGTTGGCTGAGACAAAATCCTTAGGGTCAGATGTTGATTCGAACTCTAATTTAGAACTAGAAAAGGGAAAATAGATCATTGACGCATAACCCGATGTCACCATCGCTACCGCAAAATTATATCCAAAGGAATCAGAGGAGCCTGAAGAAGGGGACTGCCTCTTCCACTCACAGATATGGGTGAAGGGGACCCCACTCCATTTCAGTATTAACAGTTGTAGCCAGAAGAACCTAATCTCAGCAGAGGTTGTCAAGAGGTTGAACCTTAATATTACGTCGCATCCTCAGCCACACACCATCGGTTGGCTCAGCCATGGACAGGACATTCGTGTCAGCCATCAATGTCGCCTACAGTATGTCATCAAACCCTTCAGAGATGAGGTATTGTGTGATGTTTCCCCCCTTGAAGTTTGTGATTTTTTTAGGATAACCATATATGTGGAAGCATCATGTTATTTATGAATCTATGCCTCATAGAGTCATTATTACTTTGGGAGCTCAAATCTACATGGTACCAGAGGTAGTCCCAACTACTATGGTCTCTTTGATCTTCGTGAAGCAGTATAGAAAGGTAGTCTCTCAAACCAGAAGATATGTCCTCTTTATGGTTTGGTTGAAAGGTGAAAGGAAGGTCACTGCAATAGCCAAAACCTATGCATGGGGTCTCTCTACACAGCAACAGAATGTGGAAAATATAGTAGAAGAGCACAAAGACATATTTTCCTCACGTATTCGGGTGCTTGTGCATTGTTAGGTAAAGAACTCATTTGATTTGACACCCAGTGATCCTCTGTCTGACAACCCTATGTACAAGCGTCCTATTATGGAGAATGAAGAAATAAAATGCTAGATCCAAGAGCTAATTCTGAAGGGCCACATCGAACTAAGATCCTCACCTTGTAAGAGCCCAATTATTCTAGTATAGAAGAAGAACAAGACATGGCGACCTTGTATTGATTACAGAGCCCTGAAAAAGATCACAGTCAAGAATCGGTACCTAATCCCTCAAATTTATTATCTTCTCGATTAGCTCAAGGGATCCATGTTTTTCAGTAATATTGATCTGAACTCGAGCTACCACCAAGTGTCGATTGAGAAAAATGATGTATGGAAGACAGCCTTCAACTCTAAGGAAGGTCTCTTTGAGTGGTTGGTCATGCCTTTCATCTTGACTAATGCCCTAGACACATTCATGTGGATGATGGATGGCATATTGTGGATATTCAAAAAATCATTTTTGGTCGTATATCTAGATGACATCCTCATCTTCAGAAAAATTTTGGAGGAACATTTGAAGTATATTCAGCGGGTCTTGGGCACTCTGCAATAGTACAAGTTATATTCCAATTTGGAGAAGTTTTCCTTTGGCATATATAGAATCCAATATTTGGGATACATCGTTGATGAGCAAGTTATGCATGTGGATCCAACCAAGATCCAAGTCATTTGCGGTTCTCCGGCCCCAAAGACAATGACCGAGCTCCACAGCTTCTTGGGCCTCGCCAACTTCTACCATCGGTTTGTGTTGGGGTTCTCTCATATTGCTTGGGCCCTAAGACAGGTGAACAAGGGTGGAGTGAAGGACAAGATTGTGTGTGCTGCATCCCAATAAAAATCATTCGATGATTTGAAATTTCACCTTTTCTCAGCACTAGTCCTTATTCTACCAAATATACAACATCCATTTGAGATTGAGATAGATGCTTCATATTATGCTATCAGTACCTTTCTCACTCAGCATGGAAATCTAGTAGCCTATCATAGTGAAATACTATCCGATGTCGTTCTTAGATGCCCCACCTATGACAAAGATATGTACTCCATTGTGAAAGCATGTTGACATTAGAAGCATTACATTCTGGGGAAGGAAATGGTCATCCACACTGATCACATGCCTTTGCAATTCATGCAGACACAAGAATTTATAGAATGAGCACCATCATACGTGGTCCACATACCTGCAAAAATTCCACTTGAACATCAACTACAAGAAGGGCAGCACCAACCATGTCACGGATTTCCTCAGTCGACCCTTGGTTGTGGCACTAACCACAGTTCTTAACACCTGTGGGAATGAGACGTTGGGGTGGCCACAATTATACATTAATGACTCTAACTTTGTTTTTTCCTATCAGGCATTGAGCAAAGGAAAAATAGTTCCAGAATTTCATCTCATGGATGGATTTTTATGCCACCTAATCCATATTTGTGTTCCTTCAAGCAAGCATTCAAATTTGATCTGGGAATCTCTTACAGTCGGACAGCAAGACATTTTTGTGTAGAAAAAATATTGATAGTACTGCAAAAGCATTTTTATTGGTCGAAGCTTCGACAAGATGTCCACAAGTACATCAAATCCTGCACTTCTTGTGCCATTTCCAATCCTACCATAAAGAAAAAGGGGCTATAAACCCCTCTTCCTACTCTAGATAAGCCTTGGGAGTCCATCTCCATGGATTACATGTCTATTATGCCTTCAACCAAGCATGGGAATGACTGTGTCTTCATGGTCATTGATCGATTCTTTAAGATGGCAGTTTCTGCACCCTACAAGAAGAGCATCATAGCCAAGGCCATCGCCAAGCTCTTCTTTGAACATGTTTGGGTTCATTTTGGGATCCCACAAACCATTATATTAGATCGATATAGAAGGTTCCTCAGCACTTTTTGGTCCAACCTATGGTTGATGATGGACACCAAGATGACCAAATTGACTTCCTTCCACCCACAAATTGATGGACAAACAAATGTAGTCAACAGGATGATTGTCCATATCTTGACAATGTATAATTCAAAACATCCATGCACATGGGATGAAAGCCTTACTTGTGTTCAACATAGCTACAATAAATCCCTCCACAACTCTGTTGGCCACAGCCCTTTTCAAGTGTGCTTGGGGTTCCAACCATTGGCCCCCATTTACATATCTCTACCCATTGTAGTTGCAAAGGAATATTCTTTCCATGCTCAAACCAAGGTTGATCGAGAAACCAAATTTGTTGAGAGAATCCAGCAAATCCAAGAACAAGTTCATGATGTTTTTCATAAATCCAATTCCAAGTACAAGCAACGCCACAATCAGCATCGGGTACCACAGAAGTTTCAGTTGGGAGATAAGGTATGGTTGCATTTGCAGAAAGAGCTCCTCACAGGACCCATAGGAAGATACTCCCACTCTAATATGGGCCTTACACCATCACCAAGGTTGAGGTGAGAATGATTTTGAATCAAGTATTCCTCATTTCCTTGGCTTCCACCTAGTATTTAATGTGGAACTGATTTGACCATATTTCCCACCTCTCCTGGACACTTCATACGCGGTCGAGAACTTGGACCCTACAAAACTCAATCATGAATACATTGAACATGTGACATTTTATTATATCATGGACACCAATATGAAGGGAACCCACCAAAATAACATCCAACTCTATCAGTTCATCAAAGCAGGGTAGTTTCTTCATTAGGGAAAGTGGCTCACCAAGAGTCAGATTCAGTAGAATTTACCTCATCTTATGAAGGAAATTGACGTAATAGAGACCATATCTTCCTAATGTGGGGGGGGACTGATCCAGGTGGACATCGGTGGCTTCCCACCTATTCCACTGGCTCAAATTATAGTTTCTATCTTGGAAATTTTTCTACAGTTTTTCGGGTCCCAAACCTCCAGGACCATTTTAAGGCCCTAAACGACATTTTTTTGACTTGGAAGCACCCAATATATCCCTTTTGATATTATTGGTTCATTTGGAATGTGTACTCCTCAGCTATACCTTTTCGATGGGGCATTGATCATCCCAAACAAATATCGTATGCAAAAGTTTCACCCTCGAGAAGTTAATGTATCAACTACCCCCATCGGGGCCCACAACCCTTTTGGCATTTCATATTTCGGGGTTAGGGTTTTGTATGTTTAGGGTTTTCTCATTTATGTTTTATCTTAAAGAGGCCTTTGGAGCCTCATTGTAATCATCTTCTTTTGAATGAGAGTAGCATACTCATGTCTCTTGAGAGATAAGCTACCACCATTCTAGCTAGGTTGTCTGCTTTGCATTTTACAATCTTTTATATTACATGTAGTCATTAATAGAATCTGAGTTTTATTGTTTTATTATATTATTTTGTTCCTTGAAATATCTTTGTGTATCTCTGTGTTGTATCTCTGTTATATTTCTTCCTTCATGTCATTCTCAAAATAATATGGATCATCGTATGCTTAACTTTCATGCTCCAAATCGTCTCCTTGCTTCATACCCTAGAAAAAGATTCAAACCTTAGTCATATTTAGCCTACATGCCTTAGAGAACCTCGTAGTATCATTCCCATAATATAATTCCAGGATGCAGCATCGCAACCTCAAAATAGTGTACTTTTCACCAGCATAGACCTATTCCTTCATAGTGTGCCCTTAAAATTCACAAAGGACTCTTCTTGTGCACCTTTAGACCTCAAAAATATTCCCTAACTCCTTTTGTGCACCTTAGATCTCTTATCTGCATTTTTACTTGCTCTTCTTTCTTGGATACTCTTCAGATGCACACATCTATCATATATTAATAGTGTTTCTTCATTCACTTATGAAACCGAGTTGTAAAATGGGTTGGGTCGACTTATAAGATTGGTTGGGATGACCTCTACTTTCTAGTTGGGTCGACCTGATAGAATATTTCATATCTCCTCATTCATATAGAGTTAGAGGGAGTGTCATATAATGTTGGAAGGGTCTCAGAAGAAACTTTTCAACCATATATCCTATGCTCCTAGTTGAGCTAGATTTTCGGAGTAAAAATTCCTTCAAAGATAGGATATTCAAACTGAGCATCAAAAATCCAAAAAGAATATTTCCAACAATCTCCATCTTTCAATATTTATCTTGGACATTTGTAGTCTCCCCATGTCTTTGACATCAATGAAAACGATATTTCCAATAACTGAGTCAAAACAAGTAAAAACATGCCACATGTACATAAAACCCTCATGAGAAGGGGTTTGTCTCATAGAAGAGGGGTTGATTTGATTAATTAGCTCAATGCTCCAAGGATAAAGTGTAGTCAAGGCCTCAAATCATGGGGTGGAGGCATCCCAAACAAGAAAAGGTCCAATGTATAGCCTCATAATGTGGAACAACCTCATGTAAGGAGTAAGAAAGGCCTCAAAAGGTGGACAACCCTTCAAATAATTCTCATAAACCCTTGAAATATGTCTCAAAGGCATGACCATTTCCATATCCAGTGTCAAGGAACCTCCTTGAAGCATGGAAGTGACCCTCCAAGTCATAAAATTGGTCATAAAACCCGCAATGGATAGTTTGATGTCCAAAAGAGTGGGTTGGCCTTCAAATCATGCATAAAACAACTCAAAAATGATGAAAATAGGAGGGTTATTTGGAATATTCAACATGGCATGTGTAGAGTATGTCCATGCATGCATAAACATCCCATATGTGCCTCATAGTATGTGACCATTGCCTTGGGATATGTGTATTATCTCAATAACTATGAGATTGCCTTAGGAAAAGTGAAACTGAGTGAGCATCTACAAAATCATCTCTAATAGTAGATGGCCAAATTGTGATGAATACATGAGATAGGGATCCATGCTTAGGAATAAAATAAGTGTGTTATACATAGGTGTGACAACCTTTACAAAGAGAAACACTTTACATCATATACAAAGGGGTAAGAGAGACTAGTAGCTCCCCTATACCATGTGTCGTAGTGGATCCACCCCAAGGTGGTTGCATACCAACCCAAATCATAAATTACCTACATGATGAATGGATACCAACATCAAGGGGAAATCAACCGTAGCCATAAAAGAAAATCCTATCTTGAAATTGGGACTAAAAGGACAGGCCATGACTGTAAACCACATGGGGTCTAGAGATACTACATAGGTCCCCCACCAATACATATAACATCTAAGCATGGTCCAATACAATACATGAGTGAAAACACAACCACACTTTTGGCTCATCATGATACATAATCTACTCATATGATGGTCCACATCTTGCAAAACAATATAGCGTACATTGAAGTGAATATGAGGTGTAACAGGCTTCGGGAGCTATTTCTAGTCTAAACTTATTTATGACAGTTGTAAATCTTTAGTTAAAGTCCTTCACTCTTTATTTAGGACCCATGACCAATGACAAAATATCTATCATTAAAGCTCACATGGTAGTCTCTTCCCTAAAATTATCTAAAAATGTCTTCTAAAGATCACCCCAACCGGTGATTGACCCAACTAGTAGGTTGAAATACCAAGTGAAGTCCTTATTTTCAAAAGTGTATGCAAAAATTTTGCAAACTACATCCTCATGATATGGATTCATTAGCCAAATGGTCAAAATGAAATTTTTGATATGATCTTCTGGTGGATCAGAAATATATGGATCAAATTTTGGTAGCAAGCGCTCCAAGTGTTCTGGAAGGTTGTGCATTTTCGTAGGCAATGTTAATACTTCATGGACCAACTAGGGTTGATTTTGGTCTTGGTTATTCGCCTAATTATTAGCCATATTTGAGAAGTTTGAATTATTATCTAAGTTATCTAAGTCTGATTTAGATTCTAATTGAATTTCATATTGCTCAATGTCTAATGGAGTTGTTGCGAGGATAGGGATTGGAGGAATTATCTTAGAAGGTTGTGAAATTTCTTGAAGTTTTGATTCTACCAAGTCTTATACAGTGTGTACTAAGGTTTGTTCTCTAGTTTGAATCACTGTTTGTGTGGTGTTTCTTCATCGATGAAGTAAAGGGGCCATAGGCAAAGCACCATTTTTTCTAGTGTATGCCCAGGTTATGTGTCTAAAAGTATTCAATTCACTATATATTGCATAAGATATATTTGTATTTGTATCTAATCTAGGGTTTTCTAAATATTGAGGTGTAGGATTTTCAAAAGAAGTATAGTGGTTCAAAAAACCACTTTCTAAATGTGGCATGTTATTATGACTTTCCATTCAAGATTTTCCCTCCTTCTAGCACCAATTTTGTTTAGAAAGATGGATTTCCAATACTCAATAGTAGGGATTAAACCCAAGGAAAAGGCTTAGTTACACTCTTCCCTATTTAAAATGAAACATTCCTCTAGATTGATGGTTTAGAATAGATTTGATTTTCTTTTATATTTATGTTTTTAAGATTTTGTTGTGAATGGGTAAATAAGAAAAAGTGAAACAAATATTAAATATTAAATGGGAGGGGAAAAGAAAATTGTTTCTCAAATTTAACTCTCAAAAAAAGCAATCCAAGAATTAATTCTAAAACTCTATTTTAACATTTATACTTTTCAAGAAAACAAAGTATAATTAATATAGAAAGAACTAATCTACCGAAAGGAATAGTGCAAGATCGCCATTTAATTCTTAAAATTATACATAATTAATTCTACATAAAATTATGAAATAACTTAGCAAGCTTTTTCAAAACGTAACATTAACAGGAAAGAAAGATTAAACCTAAATAAAGAAATATATAAAATATTTGTTAAAAGAAATTAACTGAAAAGATTTTCAGTTTTGAATCAAGATAAAGTGAAAACGTAATAAGCCATTCTTACTAGACATAGTTAGTAATCAATTAAACAGTAGAATAATCTACAAGTCGAATTGCACCATAGGTCTGCTTTTGAAAAAATGTCTCGGGCCACAAAATGGCTTTTGAATTGATGATGGTAATAGAAATAATTCACATACAATCTTCACCCATCTCTCTAGAGCCAAAAAGTTTTTACTTAGTATTTCATCCTAATATTTATACATTAGGAAACTGGTTATACAAACCACTTTTGTGACTTAACCTCGGGTGAATTAGGGGTTGAGTCTTTAACTACCTCCTTATCATATTTCTCCCACTTAACAAAAAGTTCATTACATAAACTAACATGAGGATAAATCTGTTGTCTTTTGGGCGATCTTCAAATAGGAAGTTATTTTGTGAATCTTTTGACATACTTCTCTATTTTTGGAAAAAGTGCATTTTAATTGAGTTGATATATGAACCTCACTTGTTATGTACCTTTGAAGATGTCCTTTTGTTAAAGTTGATATTTTTTTTATTTTGTGTTTTTGTTTTTTTGTTTTTTTTCTCAAACTTATTTAAAACTTAATATGGAAAAAATCCCTCTTAGGACCAAAAGTTTATATTTTGCATTGTGGTGTGGTATCGAAGTTCCATATTTTTATGCAAGTTAACCATTCCTCCCTGATTTACTTCTAAGACTCATGAGATATTCTTCCCCAATAGTTTGTGTCCTACTCCATTTCATATATCTCATATTTTTTTAGTGTTATGATGTTATGCTCTTCATTCCCTCTTTTCTTTTGAATCTACTTGCTAAAGTTCAATTGATCTTGAACTTTCCCTAGCTGCTCCTTTGGTATCAAATTTTCGTTGTACGTGATGGATAGTTGCACACTCAGCTTCTGCAATTTGAATACTTTGGAAAGGAAATCACTCTTGATCCAGGTATTGATTTTAACTTCTTCAAACACTTCTTCCAAAAATTTGATATTAGTCCCTATGGTATCATATACTTCACCATTTTTTAACAAAGATATTTGTTTTTCCAAATTTTGAATATTTGTTTCCTCTAACCTAGCCTTGTTTATTGTTAAATGTGAAATGGATAATCCAACAAATATATTATCACTTAACTTGGATCTTTTAGTATCGATGACCTTCTCTTATGTGGTGCACAAAATTTAGTATCCAGGTCAATCTTTTTTAGTCTTCTAAGTATGTTTCCCAATAGTTTGTTTCCTTTTGTTATATGCAATCAATTCAAGATTATCTACCTCTTCAAGTGAATCGGGAATACTCTGATCACTCCATGATAAGGTGTTCTCCATACTACTAGGGGTAATAACCTACTCCATGGCTACTTATTTACCTTTATTTGCCCTTGACTTTGGAATAACCACATCTTCCATTGTCAAATCAATGAAGCTACTAGAAAGAGGTGCACCTTGTTGTTGAGTTTGTCGGGTTGGAAGTTGCTTAGTTTGACTAGATGATTTCTATCGTTGAGCATAATATTTATTATTAGCAATATTTTCTTGATTTTTTCTTAGATTTGTTTCCTCTTGTTGAAGTTTATCTTTTTCTTCCTTCTTCTCTACTACTTCCTCCAACCTTGTTTTTTCAGCAGCTTTTAGCTTCTCTTTTTCCTGTTTCTCAATTCTTCACTTTGTTTGTGTTCTTCCTCTCTTATATTTTTTCTATTGCTTCAACATGTTGTTTCTATTATAATGCTCTCTTATTTGTTTTTGTTTTTTTCTTCAACTACCACTCTTTGTTCTTATTCTCTTCTCCTCTTTTACTCTTTCTCGATATTCTTTCTAAGCTAATCTTCTTTTTCTCCTTCTACTTTCTTCTTCTTCATATTTTCTACTAAGATTTGCTTCATCGCTCAGCCTATCTTCCTCATCTTTGTTTTTCTCCTCATCCTTGAGTTTAATCATTCTCTCAGCCTCAACTAGTTTTTGCTTGATTCTTTCCATTTGGTCATAAATATGACATACTATGAAAAGAAGCAAAATATTTAGATTTTAGTTTGAGTTGCACTTCATCCTAGAGTAGAGCATTTTCATAAAGAAGTTCATTGTCCCACTACTCATGAGTATAAGGCCATGTAATGGAGACCATTTCAATTTGTTTTTCAACTAAACCAAAGGGGTCATGCCTCCTAAAGTGACCCTGTGGGAATTCTACTCAAGCATAGCATTGGCTTCTTATCTTATTTTATTAGAGTTCACTAATCCATAATTTCCCAAGTATATGTTATATGGATTGAAAGTATTTTTGTTTTCATCCTTGGCCAGTGATGCATTAAACCCTTGGAAAATAGTATTATAGACAGTCTCACCCAAGGTTAACCTATTTGGGACATATTTAGGTATAATATGGGGAGATTTAGTTACCCCATAAATTCTCAAATGGGTATAGTCCTCTTGAAGATACCAGCTTCCAACATTTTTTATCAATCTCATAGATTCTTTACTAAATCTAGGACATTTTTTGGAAAAGACTAATCTATATCTAGCAATACCCATGGGGTTATGACAAGTGATAACTCTAGTTAATCATGGAAAATAAGAGGGTGGGTGTTGATAGAACCTCCAAGAAACTAGACAAGTTTTTAATTTATGAATCCTTATTAGATGATAATCTGGAAGTGAGACAATGGGTCGGTACAAGTGGGGATTGAAATCATTTCCTTATCCTTTTGGAATTGGTTTCCATTGGTAATAATCCTCTAATTCCTTTTAAATTCAACCACCAATGGCTATAGGAGGAGGGTTTGGTAAATCTGGTCAAGAGTCTATGGTCTCCCTTTGATAGTAATCTTAAGGGCATCAACAACCATTCAATTAGAATTGAACTTAAAGTAGGTCAAGGGAATTGCATTTTCATGGGCACATAAAAAGAAGTAAGAGGATTTAAAGGAGATTGAAAATGAAAAGTAAGTCCTTTATTTTCAATATCTGGCAAGGTACTTAAATGAAGAAAACAATATTTTGGTCTCAAATATGGAAAAAAAGAAGAGATCCATATTGGAAGAACAAGAGGGGGCATAGAGACTCAAAAGAAGAACACTCTAGTTAGAAAATGGTGATGATAATTCCAAATAATTTTACCAATTTTCTCATCAGAGGAAAAATGTGAATACCATTTGGAAAACATACAAGCCAGATGGACAAATCTCCTCCAGTTTTGAAGATATTTCTAGGGATGGGGTGGACTATTTCAATGGATTATTTAAGATAACAGAGCCACTATTATCGAAATAGTTAAGATAGCAATCTTATTTCCCATCTTTGTATATGAGGAGGAGAATGTTAGGTTATTGGAGGAAGTGACAAAGGAAGAACTCCAAGTGATATTACACTCCCATAAAAAAGATGAAATCCCAAGCCCAAATGGATGGACTATTGAGTTCATTTTAGGATTTGATGAGATTATTGGAGAAGATATTATAAAGGTTATTCATTATTCAAATGCCTCAGGTAGAATGTTGGTTTCATTCAACATAAACTTCACTAATATTATACCTAAGACAGGCAATCCTTCAAGTACTTAGGAGTTCAGTCCTATCTCATTGTGCAATTTCATATAAAAAATCATTTCAAAAATCATTTCCAAAACAGTGAAGGAATTATTGTCCAAATCTATCTCTCAAGAGAAGTTTGGGTTCCTAGCTAATAGGAAAATCCATGAAGTAGTGGGAGTGGGTCAGGAAGCATTTAATTCCATCAAAATCAACAAGTTACAAGTTACAATTTGTAGTGATAAATCTTGATCCATCTAAATTCTATGATAAAGTATATTGGATTTAAGTCTTGTGCTTATTGCTTATCCACCTAGGGTTTTAATTAGCATTTGTCAATTGAGTTATGAATTATGTTACTACATTCTCATTTGTAGTTTTAATTAATGGGATATCATCATATTTTTTCAGGCCAAGTCATGGATTGAGACAAGGGTTCCCTCTATCCCCCGATATTTTTTCCACTGGTGGCTAGAGGCCTAAGCAAAGCTCTATTAGAGGTAAAAAGAATAGGGGATTTTATGGGAATCAAAATTTGTAATTCATTATTCTTGACACATCTATTATTTATAGATGATATGATTTTGTTTTCTTATGGTTCTTTTATGGACACTCTAAAGCTTAGGGAGATATTAGATGTATATTGTATGGCCATCGGTATGCAAATAAATGTGGAGAAATATTATCTTCCTTTATGGGGATAGGTGAAGCGGAGAAAATTTTATTTTAATAGTCATTTCCCTATCCACAACCTAAGATGCAATCAAACATCAAGTACTTGGGTTTCTATTTAAATCCCAATGATTATACCAAGAGAGATTGGGGTTGGATGATATGAAAGCTTGAGAAGAGATTGTATACATGGTGCAATAGGTGGTTATCCCATGGGGGTAGAAAGTTTTAGTGAAATTTGTATTAGAAGTTATTCCATTTTATTGGATGGCATTGTCTTTTGTTTTAAAGGGTGTTATAGAGAATATTAGGAAACTTAGTTTCAAATTCTTGTGGGAAGGTGATAAGGAAAAAATTTGTTTACCTAGGTTTTGTGGAAGAAGATAGATATGTTGAAAGACTTATGTGGATGGGGCATAAATAACACACATTCCTTTGAAAAATAATTAGTATCTAAGTGTATCTAGAGGATCATTGAGGGAAAGGGACTCTAGATTAAGGTGAAGTTTCAAAAATACATAGATCCAATGTCAATTGAGAATTGAATAAGATCCCCTAATAAACCTATTCATAACTATTGAGACATGTGGAAGGTTGTGGTGTTGTATTTCCCTTTAATTGGAAAATGGTTGGAGTGGAAGGTAGGAGCAAGAAGAACGATCAAGGTTGGGGAAAACCCATGGGTGGGGTGTGATGGAAAGTTCAGGTTTCAAAGGCATTTTGTTGTGGCTTTGAGAGAAGGGGGATTTTTTTAATTTATCACAAGTGGCATCTCTTGAAAATACCACCATATGGAGACATGAATGGATCGGTGCAAACATAATGGGTTTTACTAGAGAGGAGGGAGTATTATAGGAGGGTTATTTATCATCTTTGAGAGTAATTCATATTAGAATTAAATAATAGGAAAATGAGCTTGTTTGGTCCAAAAACCCAGTTGGAGGGGTGTATACACCCAAGTTTGGATATAAATTTCACAAGGAGGGAGAACATATTCAATAGTTGAAGTGGTGGTTCAAAGAGGTATGGAAGTTCAAATTCCCTATCAAATAAAAAGCATTTGTGTGGTTGATTCTCAAGAGAAAGGTACCTACATGGGATTACATGTAGAGGAGGAGATAGCATGGGCCAGACGAGTGTCCACTATGCAAGGTTAGTAATGAGTCTATACCACATATGCTAATTGATTGTCCCTTTGCAAAAGAATTATGGAAAGACATTTATGGGTTATCTGAGCTCGGGAATATATGAGGGGG
Source organism: Picea sitchensis (assembly GCA_010110895.2). NCBI lineage: Eukaryota > Viridiplantae > Streptophyta > Pinopsida > Pinales > Pinaceae > Picea > Picea sitchensis. The sequence continues at coordinate 35,139 of SNQJ01S0019652.1, forward strand.
TTAGTGAATGGAGGAATGTCTCAAAAAGTGGTGTGAGAATGGTGTAGAAAAATCGTACTCGACTCTACCCCTCATCATAAACTAGGGATTTGGTTAGTAAGGAAATCTAGATTGTTTAAAGAAAAGTTTCCTCCCTCCTTACATTACACATCTCAGAGTTTGTCTACACTCGGAAATTTAAGAAGGTAAAGGATGGGAAGAGGAATATGGTTGTGGTGAGTAAAATGATAGATAAATCAATGGCATGTACATTCCTTGATGGTGATTCACAAGGTGAGCCTCATGTTGGTGGAGCTAGGGGGGTTTATTCTTATCTAACACCATTTTTTTCAAATTTAAAGTTGGGTTAAGCAAGAGAACAAATAATAGGGTTGAACTTTTAGCTTTAAAATTGGTCCTCATGTTAGCTACTCAAAACGGTGGTCAAAATCTACAAATGATGAGAGACTCTCAAGTGATTATAAATTTCTTAAATTGGATTTGTACAATGGAAAATTTTCTCTTGAGGCCTATTTCTAAGGAAGCATTAAATTTCAAGGATGTTTTTAATGAAATCTCTTGCTTTCATGTGTATAGAGAAAGGAATACATTGGTAGACACCCTTTCTAAAGAAATTCTCCAGATGGCTCCAAGAACTTGGCATGTATGGGAGAGACAAGAAGGATTCGTTGCTAAATGTGATCCTAGGCATTTTTTCTTATTTTCAAATCTAAGTTTGTGCACAAAAATGTCTTTTTTTATAGTCATGATATGTTTCATGGTTTTTTTTATTTTAGTTTATGATTGAAATAAAGGCTCAAGAACCAAGTTTTAAAAGGATGATTGTATAATGATATTATTCAACTTGTATGGCATTGATATCCTAGAGGATCCATTTTTTGTAATTATATTAGAAGTCTTAAGTGTGAACCTACTATGGTTATACTTTTGGACTGTACAAGGCCTACTATGGTTATACTTTTGGACTGTACAAGGCCTACTATGGTTATACTTTTGGACTGTACGAGGCCTAGTGATAGTATAAAGAGTAAGAACTTACTCCTTTAAAAATTGTTCTTGAATGTTGAAAGGCATCTACCAAATTTAATTTTGTTTCTATCAATAAAATTGTGACTTTTTTCTATGGAAAATATATGTGTATGGGTTTTTAGGGAAATATTTCTCGTTTTGATGTCATAATGCTTATCATGTCAGTAATTATGTTTTAATTTCAATTTAAATGTCTTCGGGAATTTGTAAATATTAAAATATAAATATTTGTATGTACACACTTGATGGAATTATGTAGGTGATGTGTTCATTGTGATTGAACCACCATATAAACTAGAACATGTGCACTATTATACGATGCAATACACTCGTTTAAAGAAAATTATTAACACCCTATAAACATATCGAGATATTGAATACCTAATTGATTCAATGATTAAAATGGGACATTATTTCGAACAAATAAAAAAAACTAATAAGAATAACATTAGTGATTTCATGTCACGATATGTATCTTGCTAGTATAGTCATTTGGTCATAGCAGTGCAAATACACTTGATGCAAGTCAAATTCAAGGGCGTGTCAATGAAGAAAATTAGAAATGGCAATAACAAACTATGACAAATTATTGAATCATGCATTCCACTTTCCTATCTCACAAATGTATAAACTTACACAGTGTCAGAACAATCATCTATTAATGTGATAATCATCATGGAAAAGTAACCTTTTATTTCGTTTTCCATATCTTTTAGTCAAAGTTTGACTAAATAATTGATCTATGTTCCTTTATGCAATCATCTCCTTCCTTTTAAAATTAAATCTGTGGTGGTAAATATAAGACCCCTCAATCTTCTAGTCTATTTAACCAATGAACACAATTTTTAACGCATATTGGGAATGTTATTGAGCTAGATGTAATTTTATCCTTTTCTTTTATTACTTTACTCTAAAAGTGGTTGTTAAAGATTCCAAGGGCATGTCAATGAAGAAAATTGAAAATGGAAATAACAAACTATGACAAATTATTGAATCCTAATTTCCACTCTCCTATCTCACAAATGTATAAACTTACATAGTTTCATAACAATCTTCTATTAATGTGCTAATCATCATGGAAAAGTAACCTTTTATTTATTTTTCCATATCTTTTAGTCAAAGTTTGACTAAATAATTGATCTATGTCCTTTATGTAATCCTCTCCTTCCTTTTAAAATTAAATATGTGGTGGTAAATATAAGGCCACTCAATATTCTAGTCTATTTAACCAATTAAGACAATTTTTAACGCATATTGGGAATGTTATTGAGCTAGATGTAATTTTATCCTTTTCTTTTATTACTTTACTCTAGAAGTGGTGGTTAAAGATTCCAAAAGACTAGTTTGGAAATCACTCAATTGTATCACTTCATCTTGGTAATTATAGTTGTTGAGCTATACTATTACAGAAGGGAAAAAACATAACCTACATGTGAGGTATTTTATAGTGGATAATTTTCACCAATAAGGTATTTTTTGGCATTTCTTTCGGAAAATAAATTTTCCAATTAGCGATTTTTTTGTTTAAAATTTCAAAAAAAAAAATAGTGAAGACAATTAATTTTTGTATTAGAAAGGTGTTGCAGCCTTATAACCAGTTCATGTATTAAAAAATTAAAAAGAGGGACTATCCAGCAATTTGAAGTTCAAAATATGTCCAAAAACTTGTAGAATAAAAGACAAAAGGATACAACTATTCTTCACAAAGGAATTCCAAGAGTTTATACTAGTATAAAGTCGAAAGAAGACACCTAAAAAAAGACCAACTTCACAAAACATAAGAAACCTTGAGTTAATTAAGAACATCCATGATATTTGCTTCCTCTTTCTGAGGTGGAGAAGGTTGAGGATCATATTCCATTTCAACCACTTCTCCAAGGATCTATAGCATGGATTTCCCCTCCTTGTTCTCATCTTCCTCTTAGCCAAAAGACATTTTATAATTTGAAGAGATTGGTTGTGGGCTCATATTCAAATTGGTCACCTGGTGACAAATGGCTTGACATCTAACCTCTATGTATTCAATCTGTCTTTTTTATTAGAGAAAAGTTTCCATAATAATTTTCATCTCGTTGTTGTGTTTCTTCTCCAGAGCATGGGTTTTCCTTATTGCTATGAAGATAGAGGTCTTATTATCTACAATTATTGCATCATGTCTTCTCAATACTTGTCGCACATTAGTTAGCTCACATAACGGATATTTCCTCGGGTAGTTATGAGGCTCTATACAAAGGACCCAGGACCAAATCCCCCTATACCATACCTTTGTGATGTTTTCATAGCCATAACTAGACCACACAAGTAATTATCCAATGCCAAACCACACGATAAACTAATCACAAGGAGAAACAACTAAATTGCTCACATTCCCAATAAACAAAACTCTAAAACCATTCCAAAAACACGTTAAATATGCATTGGAGAAAGATAATCACATTATTGCATCCAAGTGGTAGCCAAAGAATGCTAAAGAACAAAAGGGTCTAAAGATGAATAGGGAACTCACCTTTACCATGAACCATTCATTGTAACCTGAAACCATCATGCACAAATTGCAGGGTGTAGCCAAAAATATTACTACCACAAAGAGAATAATCTAAGAATGTTCATGGACCTAAGGATGGAGTCGAACGCCAAGACCTAGAATGGACCCCATAATCCCATCTTCACCTAAAGATGTTATAAACCTAAATTCAGATGCATCATTGCTCATAATGGTCGAAGTGTGTGGAAGTACAAGAGTTGGGATGGTCATCGAACTATGTCCATTGATCTTTGTATACATGTGTCACTTGTCCTTGAAATGAGAGTGCATACAATATTTTGGATTAATCATTAATCAAAATACTAGGGGGTTGGGAAGAAGGATACCCCCCCCCCCTTTCACCAACAAGGTTCCGCAATCCAAGTGAGAAGCTTCATTAGCTAAATGATCATCTCGACAATTCCTATCCCTTAAACCATGAAATAATTTTGTGTGTTATTATGATTGGCCTCTTTTTGAATTCTCTGAGAGAGCCTTGCTAAATGGCCATCTGACGAAGAAGAGTAACGAAGAAGTTTGATGATTATTGTTGAGTCTCTAATGACAATTAACTCTCTAATCTGCCTTAGATAAAGAATCATTATCTCTTGGTAAATAGTTAACACCTCCAACTAGATTCTTGTTGTTGCACCCAATCCCCATTTAAATCTTCCTTCTTGATCTCCCTTGGGATCAAAGACAATCCCACTCACACCTATCACTCTAGGATTACCTTTCGAGGCTCCGTAAAAAACATACAATTTATTTTATGAGAGAGCTACCCGATTTGAAATTCCTTCTCTTCCAGGCATATTTTTCAATTCTCAATCTTTATTGGCTTAAGATTTATGTCTTTCGATATAGAGGCACTCCCTCTCAACACATCTTGCAACCAATCTCTTTCTTATGATTCTAAAAGCATCAAATTTTAACCTTTAACCCCTTTGCTCTGAATCAATTTGATCAGGAGGCCACAAGCTTTGTAGTTGATGCTCTAGGAGATGGGATACATTGTTGAAAGATGGCTCTATTCTTAGCATGCTAGATTTTCCAACAATGAATTTAGACATTGTTATCCATGTTCATTTTAATATTAGTTAATTATGGAATGTCCTTGCATAATTCTTGATCCAAAAAGGAAATGTTTCATTCTAGGAGATGCGGAGAGTCATATTATGCTCAATTTCCTTAAAAGCAAGTTTCTTAACTTGTTTCAAGGAGTGGCAGTTGAATAAAAGATAGTGTTGAGTCTCAGCCTCTAAAGCACATAAAGCACACCTTGAAGGAACGTGAATTCCACATTTTTTCATTGTAAAAAGTTTCCCATGGACCATTGTCCAACAAAAGATGTTAATTTCCAGCGACTCATCGCTCCTCCAAATATCCTTCCAAAATCTCTATCATGGTGGCAAAGGGAAATTCATTCGCAGGGATTTGTACCTTTCCTTAACTGAGTAGTCTGGGCCATTGAGGGCCCAATCCCCTCCAGTCGATGGAATATTTGGCTTCAGGGGCACAACCACGCAAGAGCACAAAAAGTGATTTCAACTAGGGGATCAGGTGGGAAGGATGGAAAATCACCTTCCACCCAATCTAGTAACCATTGGCTTGCTCCTCCCACAAAGACAACTCAAATATTGTTTTGATCCCTTGAGAAGAAAACCAATCTATCAAAATAGAGAGCTATTGTCTATACTTGAAGGGAGGCTTCCCATGATGCCACCATTCCAAATATCAATATGTTTGTCATTTCCATGAACCCAGGTGATTTTTTATTGGATTAAAGGAGCCACCAATTTATAGAGCCTCCAAATTGAAGATCCATTCTTCCCTCCCAAAGGATGATCTGGACATCTTTTCCTACTACCTGGTGGAGCCAACATAGTTGAGCGTTGAAATATTAGCAAAGCGGAAAGAACTAACTTGATTAGAACTAACATGCCTATTGGATTCAACCAATGAGAGCGCCATTGCTTCATTTTATGCTTGATTTTTCTAATTATACCTTGCCATACAGTGAAGTTGGATTGTTTAGAGATATATGTATTCCCATACACTTAAAAGGAGGACCAAGAGGACAAACAAGGAAACTCAATACTTATAGAAATAATTTGGAGTTGGTGGGGGCTTGTGTTCCATCCATAAATAAGACTTTTCCCACTATTAAATTTTCCACCAAAAGCATTTAGAAATTGGTCCAAAATACCTTTAAATCACTTGACAATTATAGTATATGATTCCTTGCAGACAGCGAATCGATCTTTCTATTCTAGCCTCCGACTTAAAGATTTTGTCATGATTATATAAAGCAGTCATGAGAGAGGGGGAAGCATTGTTGCAAACCCCTTTCTCTTTTAAAGATTGTGGTTGGCCTTTTGTTTTCTAAAAGGGCAATCTAAGAACTGTTGATACAAGATCTTAGACCAAAAACTCAAGGATTCATCATAACTATATTTTTTCAGAAAACTTCAATGAGAAAAGAGTGTCTTACCCTATCAAATGCATTTGTCATATCCATATTTATTTTCATCACTTTTTTTTATTTTTCTTGCTTGAGTGGATTACCTCTTGGACCAATATTATATTGTCTATTATTTGTGTCTTCTATGTGAATTACCATGATTGTTAGAGATAATTTTGGGTAGAATCTTTTTCAATTTGTTTGCCAGGATTTTGGTCAAAATTTTGTAAGAAGAATTACATAAATAAATAGGACGAATTCAAAAAGGAGGAAGGATTAAATTCCTTAGGGATTAAGGTTAAGAAAGAAGATTTTGTACTTCCCTAATCTTATGTTTTTTCTGAGAATGCAATAGCATATACCTCGGATATGATTTGATAATTGGTCAGCAAGTGCAGAAGAAGTGGATGGAAAAGCCATTTGGACCCGGTGCTTTATCTAGATCAAGTCCCCAAATGGTGTTTATGATTTCTCCTTCTATGTCCTTTGAGAGATCTAGATTCTTAGCTAGAGTGACCAACAATGGAATATGTGTTGCATCGAAGAAGTTGAGATCATCATCTTGTTCCTTTGTATACAATGATTCGTAGTGAGAGTGAGTTGTTTCTTTATAGCAACAAATTCATTAAGACGTGTGCCATCCTCAAGGTGTATTTATTTAACTTGTTTTTTCTTGATTTAGCTTGTTTATGGAAGAAAGTTGTCCTTTTGTCCCCATATTTTAACCACAGACTCCTGGAATTTAGTCTCCACGTCCCCTCCTCTTTCCTATTTTCTTTATGGATTTTGCTACATAGCTTTATTTCCGCCATGAGACTTAGTTTGGTAACTTCTCCATCCCCCGTTTTTTCTTAGAGTATGCCAAGTTGATTTTGCATATATATCCAACTTTGTGTCGGGGTGATGAATGTAGTTTTGACCCAATCTTTTAAAGCTAATTTAATTGCCTCCAACTTTGATTCCCATGCAAAGGATGGATAGTCGGATATTGGAGTGCTCCATGCTATAGAAATTACTTACGTGGTTGATGGATTGTCGAGCCATAATGGACAGAATCTAAAAGGAATAGGACCAAAGTCTTAAGGTCGTCGAAACAAAAGAGAAATATCCCTATGATCTGACACATTGAAAGGGATGATTGCAAAGGTAATACTTTGATTGTTGCGAAAAAGATCACTATGAATAAGGAATCTAACTAACCTTGCCAAAATATGCCTTGGCCCCAATCTCCTAATAATCTAGGTGTACTTCCCTCTTAATGATTTGATATCAATGAGATCCTAGTGTGCAATGAGATCTTCCATATTTTCCCTAAAGTGACCTCCTACAATACTACCTCCTTTATTTGCCTTATTTGATAAGTTCACATTGAAATCTCCCTCCATTATACTATTGCTAGTGACTTCTAAATCCTTTATTGTTTGCAAGAAATGCCAACATTCATCCTCCTTATAATGAGTTGGAATATATATATATATATATAAAACTCCATACCCAAGATTTGATGAGTAAAGCGAATCAAACCCAGTGTTGTGTGTTTTGAAAGAATCCATCTTTAATATTGTGTTGACCCATAATATACATAGTCCTCATGAAGCTCCTTTTGCTCTAACTATCGCCCCAGTACAATTCTTCCATTATTTTTTCCAAATATTTAGCATCCTTGCTTCTAACTTAGTCTCCCAGATGAGGAGTATGGATGGCTTTTCAAATCTTATAATGTCTCTAAGTACTTCTTTTTTAAACTTGCTACCCATACCTCTGCCATTCCAGGAAACAAGCTTCATTATTTCACTAGAGGGGGTTTAGATCTAACACTTGGGAGCATGTCCAATGGTGTACTTAAGTTCCTAAAGTATTAAGTGATTGAAGTTTTGTTCCTGCACCTAAACAGATTTCATATGTGGTCTGGATACCCAAAAAAAATTCTTCATTAGCCACCTCTTATGTTTTGTCTTTTGTTGGTTTCCACCCTACCTTATTTGGAGCTCAATCTTCCTCTACATCTTCCTCATCAATCTATTGTTGTGCTTTCTTTCTAGTTCTTACTCCAATGGAATGAAGGTGGAATCTATTAGGCTCATGATCAATTTCTTCTTACGGATCTAAAATGATGTCTTCTACTAAATATAGAAGCCCCTCAATATTAGATCCTAAATAAATGGGTTGTAGGAACGATTAGAGGGGTTATCACAAGGGGAGTGCTAGATTCACTTGACATTGTCTCTTCCTGAGAGAAAACTTCAAACATGTTTGTTGATTTAATAAGAATGGAGATTTGGGTGGTGATCGCTAAAGAGATCACCTACTTTGGGCTTGAAAGGGTAGTCTGATGAGAACTTGATGGGGGTGCTTGGGATGTACTACGAGGAACCAACTATTTAGGAGAAAGGGGAGGCGAGTTTCAAAGGAGGCTGAGGGTTTGTATCCCAATTATTTCTTCATTATTTGTCATTGCTTTTCATTGGTTGTTGTAGGTTGAGGTTGGGGTTGATTTGTTTTTGCAATCTTTGGTGAAGTGTCATTATTCATAACAAGATTTACATTTGAAGGCCAACTGCTCATAGTCCAACTTTTTTTGCACAAGCTTCCAATTATCTAACGTTATAAAAATAGCCTCTAGAAACCCATTTTCTAGATCTATTTCAACACATCCTTGTAATGCAAACATGTCCGCTTTCAATTCAAATTTATCTCTGTATTTTCCATGTTTGTTGCCAATGGTCCTTAATGAATCTTCATTCCAACAATGCAAGGTAAATGAGGCAAACAAACCCATATAGGAATAGTTGAAGGGACATCAAGCTCAGAATCGAAATCTAGGGTCCACTGATTAGGATACATCCCCCTTGTTCTGAAGAAATATGGGCCATTTCTAAATATCGGATATTGATCTTCTTTGGCTTTAATCAAAAAAACATAGAACCATATTCCACAATAGTATGTGATTTTCCTTTCATCGCGTCCATCCAGTGCATCTAAATATCCATTGATCTAGAGGAGGGCCAAATGCTAGTGAACTTCCCAATGAGCCCTCTATCAACCTATTCTAGGGCCATTTGTTGAGAGGAGGGTGTAGGGAAATTTACTTCCAGAATATGATCCATCTTTACAAAGAGGAAAGGTTGAGATTTCTTAATCGATTTACCAAGAGAAGCCACGAGGGCTTGAAATTCACTTAAATGTCAAGAGGAGCACACCCCCCTCCTGGATCCAAATCCATGGCTGAAATTAATAGCAACGGCTAGGGTTTCAGAAGGTGTGCACGCTTAACAAGAGGTCCTTTAGAGAACATTAAGCAAATTGATCATTTCAATTATTATTATTAAAAATATGCTTATATTGATAATATTTGTCAAATTTACAAAGAATAAAAGTAAATTGTATGTTTTGTATTTAATATTTGACCACATAATCTACATGTATGATTAAATTACAAATCAAAACAACATTGAGCTCAAAAACCACCTGCAAGTTTGGTTTTTATTAGAGAAACCAGATAGTTCAGTTTTTATTAGAGAAACCAGAGAGTTCAACTAAAGATTAAAAGATATTGTATAGAAGCTTCAAATGGCCAAGTTTATGTTAATCCAAGCTTGCATAGAAAAACTTTGCACAGAAGTTACTGCTATTGAACTTAATATGCAACTGATACAAAGAAGAAGAGACACATTTTTGAAGGAGAAATAGAATAATACCCATTCATGTGATCCATAACAATAATACGCACTATAAAGTATTTTTTCCATAATCACCTCCATTTCTTTGATTAATATTGTCTACAAACATACTCTTTATGACATGAAAGTAACTAAAACTGCTATATCAATGCCAAATTGCTCTATATCAATGGAAAGGAAGAGTTGTGGTGGTGTGTCAATTGGATGGACACACAACGATGCCATCATTTCCAAGTGCTCCTGCAAAAGGGGATAGGGAAAGGGTGAGGATGCCTCAAGCAATCATGGCTTGGCCTACATGTCCAATTTTGAATTTTTTCATCTTGTCAGATGATGAACATTAACCATACACATGATGTTGGATAGAGGAACAAGTATAGAGGCAGTGATGATGGGGTTTCACCCTAAGCAAATGCAATCAACAATGGAGGTGGGTTTTGTTAGCTCCATGAAAGCAAGTTTTCTCAGCCCAACAAAGTAGGGGTTATTTGAAGCCAAGGCGTCTTTCTAGTCCATATACATTTCTCCTAGAAGCAACTCTATTTTGCCTACTATGGTATTTCAGGTGAGGTTATGTTTGGAGGATTCTCTCATCGAAAGGAGGGAGAATCAAGATGGCATGGAGTGAAGGGGTGTGGGAGGGGGAATCTAGCTAGGGTCTACGTAGAGGTAGATAGAGGAAGTGCAAAGCACCCTCTGACCCGGGGAAGAGACCCTTGAATACAAAGATGAAGCAACCCCCTATTGTGGCAGTTGCAGAAGCATAATATCTTAAATTCTGTACAAAGGTTAAACCCCCATTGTGGCAATGGGTGTAAGCATACTATCTTAAATTGCCATAAAGGTTAAACACAAGTGGAGAATGATTATACATGTGGTAATGAGTCTCAGAGGGTACAAAATTGTTCAGTGATAAAATTGGATGAGTTGATTCCACCACCCAATACAAGGTGTTGATTCTTTTCCGTTTACTCACTTCCTAATTTTATCCCAACCTTTGCTTCACCAATTCTACCCAACGTTTAATGCTTTTTTCCCAATATTAATGAAATTTGTTGACATTAATATGCATTAAATACCTAAATGAAATTTGACTGGAAACATACGTGAAATAAAATAATCTTTCTTAATGGTTGGTTCTTAAAACTCGTAAAATTAAAACCAAAGAAACATAATAATTTAATGTGACACAACATGTTTTGGTCAATTGACTCGAAAATTCCTAAATGGGGTAAACCAGTGAGAGAGAGGGAGTCCTTCTTATTTCTTCAATTCTGGAATTACATATCAGCAAAAAATAAAACCAACAGTATTTACTTATCTCTTCCCTCGCTTCTCCGCGGTTTCTGAAAATGGATCAAGAAACCCAAAATAAATGTACTTCTACTGCGGTTTCCGGATAAATTGCGAATTTTCCGTAATTTTGGACTCCAGGCTTCGCCAAAATAATAAAATTGCTGTGAATGGATTTCATGGAAAATCGCGTCTGACTAATTGCTAATGCATCGCATCGCATAACCCTCAGACGGACCGATAAATGCCATTTTCCGATTTTCGCAAAAATGCATGGCCCGTAATAGTAATAATACCGTTGTACCAAAATCCGCATCGTACGGATTTATTTTCTCCTACCGGGTTGTGGCCCCTGTAAATCCGCAGCCCTTGACTTGCCTTGGAAATCGTACAATTTCTCCACAGTAATCTTTAAAATGGAAACTCTTTCTCCTTCTTGCCTCCTCAATCTCCTTAACTTCCTTTGGAAAGAATGACTTCATCTATTCTTCCTTTAGGAATCCCTCTAAGGACTTTAGGGTTTACCTTTTTATCTAAGATTTCATATCACTGTCTAAGATCAACGTATTGTTCCAAATGCTCCATTAATATTCACTTCATTTAATTCTAATTTTCACCCAACTTAAATAAAACCTAATTGGTGCATTAAGTCACTTTTCACTTCTCTAATTTAAAGTTCACTTTACCTTCAATTTATAGCGACTTTATGAAAAGACCCACTTTTAAGTTGTGGACCACATCTCTAGGTAAAAGTTTAAAACCCATAGGAACCACTTGTACAAGGTACAAATCATCATTAAAAATCAAATACAAGCATTCCTGGCAGAGAAATACCTCAAATATATAGGGATGGGAGTTAAGTTGACAATCCCTAACCCTTGGCAAATTGACTTTCAATTTTTCTATCTAGGCAAAGTTCCACCCTCTTCCATTCATTTTTTTGAAATTCCAATCATCTAAGTCTCTTTAAAATGGTCCAAAACCCCCAATGGCAAAGTTCTATGGCTTCCATTGACAAAGTTCGATTCAGGTCTTCCTGCGCTACCAGTGGGAGGCTGCTGGGAGTGGTGGGTCGCCTAAGACCTGGCTGTGTCCGTACTCAATCCCCGGAGCAGGGCTGGCCTCGCCGCGGAGAATCTCCAATCCGCTTCGGGAGCTGCTCCACTCACCTTTGGTTACCTGTGGGTGTAAGGGAGGAAGGGCTCCGCCATCGACGCATCAGTCCTGTTCAAACCATTAGCGCTGGTTCGGCTGCTCACTAACTGCCTGGAAGCCAAGTCACTCACCTTTAATGGTCAAGGAGGCTAATATGTGCGTCGCTTCAAGTGAGACGGATAGGTCTCGCAAGTCTAATCCCATAGGGCGCATTCGGGCCAGGAGAGTTTAATCCATTTGCCTACTCCACCTTTCGGTAGGGATGTTCATATTGGCCCATTGTGACAAAGCTGGAAGGGTATCAATTCTGATGAGGCTCATTCCAAGCAGGGCCCTCGGGATCGCCCCTAGCCCTCAACAGTCACAAGTTATTGGTGGTTATCCGGGTTTGCGGGCTGTTGATATACCTTTGGAAGCTGTTAATCTGCTGGTTAAAAAAAGGTAATCTAACGCAAGGTTCCGCTACAAGCACGTTGTTGTTCCCATGGTTAAAAAAAAAAAAAAAGGCACCCAACGCAACAAGGTTCTCCATATGCTAGACCAACTAGAGCAAAAATATGAAAATTTAATCAAAGCAATTTGAGGTTGACAGTAGAAGTGAGGAACCAAAAAGACACAAAATAGGGGGCAATGGCAATGGAAGAGGACTAGATAAAAATGATGAGCACAAAACAGTCTAAGGGCACTGCAAGGGAAAATCCATGAAGATTCCCTCTATCTACATCAATGTCCACTTTGAATCTAAGAATTGTCCTTGGCCATAACAAGTTATATTGTCATGTCTTGTTTTCTTTTTTGTTATGATGGTTATGCTGCCCCAAACTTCAGCAAATCTTGGCCTAGAATGCAATAGATATATTACTTTTTAATATGTCCATGTTTATTTAAATCCCTAGAGGTGAAAAGACGGAATACAAAATACTATAGATATTTTTTAATTGTTGTAGCTCCACCTCCCTTCGAAGCAGTTTACAACTTGAACTGATTGTACAAATTTTATGTTTACTATTTATAGAGACTAGCTAAATTACACAAAAATAAAAAATAAAATAAAATAAAATAAATTGCTGTTGCAACAGCTAAGATTTTTTTCCTTAATCTCTTAAACTTTGCTTTGCATAGACTTGCAAGGATGTCAATATACTAAGGATTTTTTTCCTTAATCTCTTAAACTTTGCTTTGCATATACTTGCAAGGATGTCAATATACTATTTACTTCTTAACGCAGGGTTATAATAAACAATCAAAAATCACTTGTATACATCGAGAGATCTTTAAACTAGAGGCCAATATGTTTGGTGAGTTTGATTTATTAAAAATTTTACGTCTGAAGATCATCTAAAGTTTATCTGAAGAATTCATACCAAGTGACCTCAACCCGGTGATTTTGATTTATTAAAAGTTGTCTGAAGATCATCTAAAGTATCTGATGAGTTCATACCAAGTGACTCCAACCCAAAAATATTGTCGAGTACAAATATGAAAAATATGCCCATGTCAAAATCATTGTGGCATATTAATATATAATATAGAACATATTTCATATTTCTTGACAAACTAAGTCACTAGATAGGCCAAAAAGAAATCGTTCTGGTGCTCATTACAAAAATATAACAAGTTTAGATCCATCTTACTTTCCGAATTATCAAGTCTTGAAAGTACTTATTTACAAACATTTGTGACAGTGCAAAAATATTGAATAAAAGTTTGCATCTCAAGGGGTTTGATCCATCCAATACTTGATAGATGATTTAGGATTAGGATGAATCTATTACAGTTTGTGTGAGAAAATAAATCTCTATTTTTTGGTTATTTTTTGTTCACACGAGAATTTCTCTATTTTTTGCCCACAAGAAAAAATCACTATTTTGTCCATAAAATGTTATGGACAAGACAGGATAACCGTTACAATCTCTTTCCATATTAAACTGTAAAATGCACCTCTGAGTGCAATAATTTTAGGCTAAAAATCAAAACATAAAAATAATAAATTAAAATTTTCTTTTAAAAGCATTGTGAAAATTAGAAAAAAAATAAATGTATTTTAAACAATACATTACATGATAACAGGTTGAATAATTATACAAGTCAATCTGATGCAATGCATTGATAAAACCATTACATAAGAAACTTTTGATTTGGAAAAATAGATTGCACGGCTATAAATCTTTCTAAACAAATCAGTAATTTGCAAATTTATCGAAGTATATGAAAAATGCATTATAGACCAGTAAGTGCCTATAAAAACCGAAGGACCACGCAAATTTTTCCAAGTATATGAAAAACACAATATAGACCAGTAAGTGTTTATAAAAAGTGTCCAGTATGAGAAACAAGGACCATGGTAACTTTTGCAGTCTTGTATCTCAGCACCACCTTAGGAAAAACTATTCATATACAACTAATTTAGAATTCCAAAAAAAAGGATTTATTTTCATCAATTTGTACCGTGGTACTTGAGAAATATAATATAAATGTTATTGCTGCAATGTGTACCGTGGTATTTAAGATACATGCTTTAAATGTTATTGCTGCACACCTCACCATTATAGTCCACCTGTACCTTTCAATACCTCGAGGTTAATTTTTTGGGGGTCTATGATTTCAAAACCCAGATGGCGCATGTTTGTATTAATAGAAAGAATAGAATAAGATAAATATTCTTCAAAAATCTGGGCATTGCTCTTTCAAGGGTAAATATTATGTAACATGCTGGACTTGAAATTAAGGATCAAGATGAATTTTCTTCCAGAATCTCAGCATTGTTCTTTCAAGAGTAAATAATATGTAACGTGCTGGACTTGAAATTAAGGATCAAGCCAATAGAAAATAGATACCCATTGCCAGGACATGATGAGATAAAAACAATTTACAACTCACCTGGATAGCATTGCTGATATTGATAACAATTATAACTTTTGAAAATATTGTTTAACAAAATTGGGATTGAATAATCCATGTCTCATAGAAGTGCCATGATTGTGCATTTCCATATAACCTTTAGCAGGCTTATAACGGCCTAGTGTATAAGGAAGCACAACCGCAGCAATAATGTACAGAACATATAAGATTGTTACAAGAGCAATTCCTGTTTTATTAGTCATGGTCTTGGGCAGCATGTTCCCCAATACTAGATCCAAAACAGGGCAGTAGAAGGCATACTTGAAAAAACTAGTAATTCAGCAAACACTGATTTGATTGGGAAAAGGACAAAATTAATCAGTCAGATCTCAAAGAAATGGTACAGTGAAGAAAAGATTTTCATATAGATTCCCTGAGGAAAAGGCTCAGTTGGCAATGAGTAATCATGTACACGCTATGAGAATGGATACCATCTTTTTAGCTGATTCCATCACAAATAATGATCAGGCTTCTAATGAGCTCTGATTACCCTCAGTGTTGGGCCAGTGTTCAAGGACAATATAACATTCCAGAAAGTCACTTGAAAGTTGACAGTGGCCAAACTGGGCTTTTCACACTAAAGTTTGTGCAATGAGTCCGACTCGAAAACAATTTAAGCTCAATACCTCATTTCAAGTTGGTCCTGGTACAGCACTCATCAAACAACGCAGCAGCGACTTTGTGGGAAAAAACATGCATTTCCCTATGCCGAATAATGAGGTAGCAGCAAGAGGGCACGTTGTTGCAGATTAGAGATCTGATCAAAGATAAGCATGATAAATAGTGACTAATTCACAGGACCGTGATTATCGAACAGTATAAGGCTCTGGAGAAGCAGAGCCTGCCTTCACTATCTCTGACGATGCATTAAGTTTCCCTTCACTAGTTTTTCCTTTCAATGGATTCTTTAGTTTGACAACATTATCTGGCCTGTCCAATCCAGAGCCCTCATTAGAGACTGATGATATGTTTTCACTGCCTTCTCTTGCTTCAGTGATGCTGATTTCATGACCATTTAAATTTTCCCTGGCAATGACAAATTCTCCTGTTTCATTTTTCGAGCTATCTGACCCAGCATCAACAACTTCGTGAACTTCATCTTTTCCATCAATTGAATCCAGAGCACAGTTTTCCTTGGGCACACATTGCTGGAAAGAATCTATTGAATCCGTCGATGCAGAGATATATTTTGAATTTTCATGTAGTCTACGCTTCTTTAGAGAATCAGGCTCACCATCACTGGAATCTCCCATATCCAATTTTCGTTTGGGGCTTTCAGAGCCAATTGCTTCAGGTCCCAAAGAATTGTCCCTTGGAGTAGAAGAGACTGGGCTAATGGATTGTACAACTTCGGAAACTTCCTTAGTGACACTCTCTGGCACTGGAGAATCGTCGTCTTCATCTTCATAATCAACCAGTGCAATGGACCCACCCCTAAAGAGGCACCGAGTCTCCCAATTAACAGAATTAATATTCATATCAACCTAAGAAAATCGGAGGCTTGGTAAAACAAAATACCTTTGTGTTTGTTTTAAATTAAAAGAGATGCTGAGCATAAAACCTAATGAAATGCCAATGTTATACCTGAAAGATGAAAAAGAAGAAGCACTTCCATTCACCACAGCAGTATTTCCCTGTTCATTGGGTATACGAACTATACGAGCAGATGCAGTATCCTCTTCGTCGTCACTGAATCAAATAGGAATATGGAATCAGCCAGAAAACATGCAATAATATTTCAGAATATAATCAAAGATAAGGATGCTTCTAATAATAAATGCAAACATTTTCCCCCAGGGCACATCATAAGCATTGATATTTGACTAACAAAGGATACCTCTCCTCGTTGAAGTATTCATCCTCTTCTTTCTCAAGAGCTCGGTCATCTCTCCTCTTTCTTTGATCAACGTTATTATTCATCTGACTCAAATGATTTGGACCTTTCCCTCCTGACAGGCTTCTTGTAGTTACACCGTCAAGAGTCTGATAGCAAATAAACAATTTATCATTCAGCCTGCCCAGAAATGCAGTCTGAAAATGTACAGGAAAAAAATATGATAGTTGCAGACCATTAAATATAAACAGAAAAGTCACCTGCTCATATTTCAGCTTTAGTGCTTGGAAAGTACCCACACAATCTAACTTTTCTAATTGATCGGAAAATTTATTGAGCAAGTATTCAACCAGACATTTAATATTTTCCTGCAAAAGTACATGTCAGGCATCAGATGTATCTATCAAACAGAGCACAATGCAGATTGCCCTTCAAGCATTGAAATGGCGGACAGAATGACTATATAATTCGAAAAATATAACAAATTAGCATATATTTTCAAAAATGGGATAAAAGAAATACCTTACGGATAAATTCAATAAGCTCAAGAACCGCTGAATTAAGAAGATTATATCGATTTCCATTAGCAGTAAAAGCCTGAATTACTGGTTCAAAAAGGTTGTGACTTACTATGTGGCGATTAAGATAAGCATCCTGCAATAAGAGAGGAAATATCATGGTGTTTGCAGCAGCACTTAAAATAGGTTCATTTAAAACTTTCAAATAAAAAGTGGCTAAAAATACAAAGAAAAGATGACAGGAAAAACTTCCCAAGTACTCACATTTCGAGATAGTATTGTTCTCAGAAATCGAACAGCAGCAGCAACAAGGTATTTTTCTTTTCTCCGAGTTAAGCATAAAACCTTCTCTATAACATTATTCCGCAAAAAATAGTACCTTCCAAAAATCAAGCAATTTTTCAATCTAGCTAGCTAGGCCAAATTCATTCAATCTATTTCAACTGCAACTTAACATATTCTATCAAGGAACAACAATTTCCAGATTTCTCAGAACTGAATTTCTCACAACCCAAAAGAACTAGAAATTACTTTATTCTGTAGGAATGATGCAGCACACAGAAGCACAATAGCTCGGTGATGTTTGACAGAATATCAGGGCTTATGGAACTTGGTCTCCCATTCTCATAATCATTATTAGTGACTTTTCTGCTTGTCTCTGTACTCTCCTTTGCAGGACATGATAATGTTATAACATCTACCAACTGATCCATGTGTTTCTCATAAAAAAGTTCCACAATAGAGTCCCTCTGCAAAAAAACAAAGTTCACCATTATGTCTGATTTTGCATACCATGTAGAAACGAAAATGCTTCAGCTCAATTAACAATAATTCAATCTTGCAGTAATTAAAGAGCATATTTCCCCATTTAACTGTTCTAGCAATACTTATCATCTTACCAATTATGTTAACATGTATAAATAAAGATATGCATAACTTCGACAAACAATCTATTAGAGAGGGAATATGTTAATATCCTAGTTACCCAGCTACAAATTATCAAAAGTAACATAATATTTCAGGTTCTAGTCTTAGCATGTGTAGGGTCCATAGTCACCATTTAGTTGAAGAGTACATATACTAATCAAAAAGTGCACTAAAAGTATGGTCTTTCAAAAATTATAGAAAAATATTCAAGAATACAGTAAATTTCAAAAGGTAACCAGTCAGATGTATTATTGAATATTAAGAAGATAGATATTTGTCAACAGGTGCTTGACCAAATCAGTGAAAGCGGGGTGTTGTTATCACCCCCACGATGGTTCAAGTTTCTCAATGACCAGCATGTACTTGTGCTCCTGCTTGTGTGCCCCTTTATTTGCAAAAACAGGTGGGCCAAGGTGCAAGTCCTGGGTGACTCTGGCAGAGAAGTATTAAGTAACATGGCAGCAAGTTTTTGTGACAATTAGTGACGATTATGGCAAACATAGAAACTTGGTCTGGAATGTTTGTGGTTAGCAGCCAATAATGCAATGTTTATGGTTATTGCTCTTGTTCTTCTCATTTTTCTGGACATCTTAGCTTTTACATATTGTACATGGGTTTCCAAAAGTCATTCAAGTCTAGTGCTTCCACCATCCCAACCTCGAGCATTGTGAAAACAATCAGATAGTAGTGACTTGGATTGGGTACTAAATGTTTGAATAAATTCCTATTCAAACACCTTTTTAATCTGAAATATGAATCTAATCTCTTTACAGAACCAAAGCGTTTTATGATGGTTTTCAACACAGCTGTAAAAATTTGCAAAATCTATTGAGAAGGGAATGCCTTTTATGTTTTAACATAATCATCATTAACGAGAAATATGAGGAAGAAAAGCTGTTATAGAGACAGTTCTCACTGAAGTTTCCTAAAACTAAATTACATTTTGCTCATGTGTAGCAGCCAGTAATGGAATGTCACTCTGCCCTTTTTTAAATTGCTCGAGCTTTTTTAGAATTGGCGTGTAGGGGCTGTGCATAATGATAATACTATATAGTATAGCTTGTTATACTTCCATGCTTGAAGCAACTACAAATGTTTATGATGAATTCTAAAATTTTAATATATATATATATATATATATATATATAATTGTCATCCCCAACCCACCGTCCCCTGAAAAATTTGGAGGTGGACTCTAGCCATCCCAGGGACGCATCACCCATCCCAAAAACCAATGCAACATAGGTAATTATTGTATTGTTGAGAATTATAGCTCGGACAGGAACTTCAGCACAAGTTCAGTATGAACATGCAAGAAGTATTTCGAGATATTTTCGAAAGTAATTTTATTTTGTAATTCTATTCTAAAAAAAGTGAAAGTCTTATGTTTAGTAGTTGAGTCTAAAGAGTGCACTTCATGCTTGCATGACTTAGACTAGGAGTAATCTCAGAAAAAGATTAGGGTTTTTCTCTCAGCTAAAAGTATAGAGACAGGGCAAGATAGAAGGTTTAGACACACAATAACAGTTGGGCAGATTGAGCGACTGATAGAGAGAGGGAGAGAGAGGAGCAGACAGCTAGGAAAGAGGCGTTACCGGGCAGTGCAAGGTTCCAAACACGTTACCGGGCAGTGCAAGGTTCCAAACACGTAGTCATACAATCATATGAAAATCCGTGCATTCGTACAGGCAAATCAGTAGAGTCGTACCGACATCCGTATACGGACATGCCATACAGCAGTTTTCCACTTTTTCTGGTTTATTTTCCAGCAGGTCGTACAGGGTCAGTTCAGAGGGTGATTTCAGTAACCGTGCATCTGTTGTTTTTGGGCAGCTTGTGGAATATTCCTTGTAAGTTTTTCGAAGGAATGAAAAGCTATTTTTTGGAGTAATTACCTGTGTATGTGTGAAATTGTTTATACTTCCACTATTTGATTTCCAGTTATTATGTGATTGATGCTATGGTCTGAAATTTAATTTCAACATTAATTAAATCCAGCAATCTACTTGTTTGGTTGAAATCATAAGGACTTTAGCCACCTAGGCTTGGATTTTTCACATGTATTGCCAATTTCAACCGATCGCCCATGCACCACCACCCCGCCCCTGGTTTCCGTCCCTTCCCAACTTAATCCACCTTAGCAGGAGACTACATGAAAAGGTTGGTGTACCATGTACCTGAGGCTTCTCTGCTGGAATCACTAAATGATGAAACTTGAAGGGTTCTCTTCTCTTTGTTGATCTCTTCCTAATGATATATAGTGGCTTGCTCTTCTTTATTGTATTATTTAGTCACTTATTCTGGAGCACTCCAGTGTAGCCTTTTGCACTCCTACAGCTTGCCATTGCTGTTTGTACTTCCTACTCCCATTGACCTACACTTTTTGTTATTTGTGGACATTGATAAACTTATCTTATCTTTATCTTATCTATATACAAATTGTACACAGGTTCTACCTCTTTTAATAGGTACCATGTTCCCATAGTTACCATACTCAGCTTCTCAAAACTCGCCGACGCAAAAGCGTCAAGAATTCGACTCAGCTTGAGAAAAACTCTACAAAAAGCTCAGCAAGTACAGTGGTGAAAATGAGCCAAAAATGGCTCTGTTTTGGATTTTTATAACCAAGCCAGGGAGTTTTCCCATGTCAACAAATCAACCCCATTGACCTGGTCAATGATGTAGCATCCCCGCCCAACAATCCAAGCCCGAGGAGGGGTAAACACATTACAGGCTTCCAAATTCTGAGCTACAGAGGCCAAATCTTCATAATAACAACTTATTAAGCCTCCCAGGAAGGGATAGAATTTAATTAAATGCATGTGCAGGTGTGAAAATTAAAATGCGGTGGAAATAAATTTTGCATATTCATAGACAATGATACAGCACTTATTTTTAACTGAAGAAAGTCCAAGAAACTGACTTCATAGACAATGATAAAGCACTTATTTTTAACTGAAGAAAGTCCAAGAAACTGACTGTGTAAGAGTGATTTTCCACTCAACCGTAGGTATTCACTACAGATACCAACCCCGAGCCAGGTTATAAGACCATCGGGGCGAATGAAACAAGCTACAGGATTCTCTCTTTCTCACCACAGAGCAATATGGGCATCTTGTTCAGACATCAACAGCCAAGGAGCTTTCTTCCACTACCCCACACAACATGGAAGGCCTACTCTTTCTCTACTCAGTAGTCCCTCAGAGTACCCTTCCCTTACAGTGCTCTTCAGTGTGGACAGAAAGAGTCCAATCTACTGTATGATTTGTGAGAATTGCCTGCAAAATCAATACTTGGCTTCTCGAGCATCCAAAGAGAAGCAAATGTACAGTGTGTGAAGGATTCTTAATTTGCCCAGCCTCAATGCTCACCTACAGCCCTCACTCTTTCATCTAAAATCTGCAATTTTTACTTGCCCTCACTCTTTCATCTAAAATCTGCAATTTTTACTTAATAGTGCCGATTTCAGTTGATTTCCAGATTTTCCTGTGAGAGCAATGATGAATACAGCATGAACACCTTGAAGCATGAACATGAGAGTTCTGGAATGAATGCTAGAGTCAATAGAATGAGAGGATTAGTGAAATGATGGCTGACTTTACTTCTGACGACTGAATGTAGGACGCTTACAATTCCCATAATAAGTGTACTCAGCCCATGCTTCCATAACTACGTGAGATGACTCTTCCACCAACCTCTTACATGCATTCAATGATCGGTTTAATAAGCCAAAGGACGTAGATGGTTAATTTAAGGCACATGGTAGAAAAAGAGATCAATTCTAAAGCTGACACTTGGCAATAGAGAACTAACTATCCCATAGGCACCCTTTCCTCTTCCCCCTCTAGTGCTCTAGACAGACATCTTGGACCATTATATTGTATTCCACCATTAATACTTACATAGCTTGATTTTTTTACCACGGTATCCTACCACATGGTCCATATAAATATATTTACATCATACATCCCTAGGAGGGTCAAACCCACTAGTCCAAGATTTCAAGAGGGTAACCATGCCTTGATCTGAAATGGATCCAAAATGACTCCTCCAAACTGTTTAGAAAGGCTAATTCTTAGCAAAGTTTGAAGTAAATGGTCAATTTGGCCACAAGAAGATGAAACAAATAACTTGATGGTCTAAATCACATGACACGAGAACGCAAGACATGAAGGACAAATGGATACAAGTATCCAACACGGGACACGTCGACCCCGAAAACAAGAGATAGGGGGCACATTATATATATATATATATATATATATATATATATAAGTTGCAGGAAACACCCCCTGGGTGCCGTACCAGTACCTGAAACCTGCCGAAATGCCAAAATGGGTACGAAACTCCACCGAAACGTCGTCGGTTGTACCGTACAGCGTTTCCCGATTTGGAAACACTGTACGATGCAGCCGACAGCGTTTTGATGGAGTTTCGGCCTGTATGACAGCCGTTTCCCTGGTTTTTTTCTTGTTTGTGTGCTTGGCCAAGTGGCAAAGAGGGCCATGGGTCCCTTCAGTGGCAAAAAATCCCCTCATTAACCACTAATAAACATTTTAAATCTGTCCAAACTTCACCACCATTTCACCCACCCTATTAATTAATGGTAATGTTAAATTCTTAAAGTAAAAGTGACCTTTTACTTAATTTTTTAACATTACCATTAATTGTTTCAGGATGTTTGAGAGTGGAACAACTTCATTGGACTTCATATGCAGACAGTAAAATTTTAGGTCCCATTCAAAATTCAGCAGACTTAACAATTTTCAGGATTTCAAGATTGGCAAGATTACAACATTTCCACTAGATTGTATCATGTGTAAGGGTATGGAACTGGCATTTAATCAAGAGCATCAAGCCCTCTATGTACCTCGATATCCATCGGTTAACATTTTTGGGGTTGATCCAAGTGTCACCATGCAAGGCATTACACCTATAGGCTATAACTGTGTGCCACATGTCTTTTCATGTTAATATAGACATGGTTTTCTTTCTAAAATGTCATTTATGTGTATCATTATTTTTTCTTGCAAGATAGTGTTATTATATATATATATATGATGTTTCCCCTGACGTTTGCATTTTTGGAGGGTCATGTTTCCTGATGTACCCGTTACTACATCAATGATGATCAAACACACAAGAAATTAGAATATTCTATACACGTCATAAAATAGATGTTTAAAAGTTAGAACCGTAAAACTGTAGTTTTCTCTTTAAGTCATTTGATATCATCAAATCAAAATGTTAAACTGTAGTTTTCTCTTTAAGAAATTTGATATCATCAAAATCAAAAAGTATTACATAGATACTAAGCTATTGATACAATAAGTGGGAATGCCAATGGCAAAAACAAAAAAGCACAGATACTAGAACCATAGATGGAAAAATCTCATGGCTCATCATTGTCAACACTCAATAGTCCTCCATGTTAGAATCATCAAAATCACCACCATTGCCACTACTCTCTCCTCCATCCTCCTCTATATCCAATCCAAGATCTACATTCGTTGGTGTGGAAGATGACCCCTCAAGAGGATCACCATCATCAGAAGTGAGCAGTTGTAGCACTAGTTCATTGAGATCCAAGTTGGCTAATGCCAACTCAACACTACTGTCCAGACTCCAAATGCATATCATCAAGAAACACATTTTCACATCGGGGTGTCTAACACGTCTGGGGAAAGTGTCTTGTTTTAGGACACATGAGGATGCCTTGAATGATGAAAAAACAATCCAAGAGAGATGGAAGAAAACGAAGACATGGGAAGTAGAATGGGCAGTAGCAGAAGGATCCAATACTCAGAAAAGAAAGGTTTGGTCAAAGATCAGAGGATGAAGTGGATAGTAAGCCTGTCCACAGTAACTATCTTGCACCTCTAATCAAGTGTCAATCCACGTCCAAGATATTCTAAACTACTGACATTAATGATGTCAACCCACCAACAAGCTCAGTCACACTGTTCACCAAACTTCTAGGTTGAGGTTCAAAATTCGGCAAACCCCAAAGAAAACTTTAAATTCTTTCTGGTCTGACATTGTTGACTCACTTCCATTTGTTTTTGTATGGTCGACCTCTGCACATCCTCTCCACACCACCAATCGGACCAGTGCCAACCCTCGAACCTCATCTCTGCATTGTGGCGCCATATGATTTGTTGCACCGAGCAACTAGTGACTATACGTGTGGCAACGGGCGACCATACCTTGCATCGGGCGATGGGAAAAGGTTGCAACTGTTGGGACTTGCTACTGGCCACGGTCACATCGTCACAAGTCATCGTCCATAAAACTCCTGAAATTATGTTCCGATTTGTGCGGTTAGTGGGGGGCAAAAGTTCCCACCAACTTTAGTGAATTAGGCAATTAACATTCAAATTAATTATGGAATTAATCTGCTTCACTGTAGTAACTGATAATAATACTAACTTAGATTGTTTAATAATTGATTATTTTAGATGTTCTTAGGAATATTTGGCGGTGCTGCTGAATTTAACTGCACAGGATACACGTGAGGTGTAAATTAATGCATGTGCGATAAATATGATGCACATTTTGCGATGGCCATGCAATAATAAAATGAAATATAAAATAAAACTTTTTAATATGAATATAAAATAACTTTATTTAATATTCATATTATAAACTTTATTTTATATTTCATAAAGTTTTTTATTTTCATATTATATCTTATTTATTATTTTATATACTTCATATTATATTAAAAGAATGAGTTGATAAGTTATATAGTTAATATGTTAATAATATATATTAATAAACTATATATATTTTTTCTATGTAGTTCTAAGTTAATAATAATAAGTTAATAACAAATTAATAATAGAATTTATATATATATATATATAGTCCTTTATTTTATATTTCATAAAGTTTTTTATTTTCATATTATATCTTATTTATTATTTTATTAACTTCATATTATATTAAAAGTATGAGTTGATAAGTTATATAGTTAATAAGTTAATAATATATATTAATAAACTATATATATTTTTCTATGTAGTTCTAAGTTAATAATAAATTAATAATAGAAATTATATATATAGTCAAACTTTAGCCCCAAGGGTTAGCTCAAGTGGTTTTGAGCCAGACGTGAAGCTATCCCCAACGGAGGAGGTCACGGGTTCGAATCTCTTATGCCCCCTTAGGGTTAGGTTCGTTATTTGTAGGGTCGGCGCTTTGCCCCGTTTACCATGCACGAAGTGGGGAAGTACTCGGGGGTTTCTCGTGTTGAATTCCCACGAAAAAATTATATATATAGTCAAACTTATGGACGAACCTTATCCAAACCTCGTTGAGAAATTCAAATTTGAATCAAATTTTATCATTGTCGAACCCGAACCATGTGACATTGCCAACAAAATATGAATCAGAAGCCAAATACTCTACCCTTCCAAAAGTTTATTTGAAAGAATGTTTTAAACACCAAAACTACAATACCATAATAGAATATATCCAACCATCACTAGACCTAGTGTACCAAATGAAGAATAAGAAATTCTAGAAATGAAACCAAATATTCTTCAAAAACCCAAATATATTCTTTACTATCCCACATGTAATCTAACATTGATCCACTACTGAGACAATACGCAATTAATTTACATGTATTTTTTTTTCTTTGCAAACCATGTATTGCAACTAGCTCCTCCAGTGAAGTTGCACATAGGATAAAATAGTCAAAAATAGTATTTATAATAATCTATAGTGCTCTGAAGTTATGTGATAATGATTTCAATTCAACTCACCAAAAAATGTCTTAATCAAAAGTGTTAATCAAAAAATGTCTTAATCAATGTTAAAAAATGTCACCAAATTCCAGAGTGGGAATGTTGCTATAAGGTTCATATTCCCCAGAGACATGTTCACTTCTAGTGGGCCAGCACCCCAACGTAAGCGCATTGTTTATTGTGGTTGGGACCAGGTGCAAGTCTTGGTTGACTTTAGCAAAATAGATACCCCCGGTCATGGCTGCATTGCCAAAGGATCGCTCCCAAGAGTTTGTCAAACATACTCATTTCATCATAATAAATTTTTATACTGGAGAAAAATGCATGCTTGTGTCAAAAAAAAATGATGGCATATTTTAATTTTTCCAAGGAAAACCTTGAGATAAAACTCCAAGAGACTTCCCTGTATTCTCGGATGGTACCCAGTACAAACTCATCGACATTGATTACAACACCTAACCCAAAAAGGACATTAAGTGAGGGGCACAAAAAAGGTAGCTAGCCCAAAGAATTGACCCCAAAACCTCCTACATGAAGCTCAAAGCAATGTTATAAAACTTGACTTGGAATCAGAATCGGTCAAGGGTCAACTCTAACTCGGATTGACTCAAACCGATCTGATTTCAATGACTTGGTTTACTAAAAAATACACAAAATATTTAAATTTTAATGAAAAAATTATATTTTAAATATTACAAACCATGATTCCATAAAATTATTGAAACTTTGAAAGAAAACATTATGAATAAATGAGCAAGAACATTTAAATGACAAGCAATGTTCCACCATCACTTATATTGGGATCCTCATCATTAGTATCACCCTTTGCCTCTTGTCTAGCCTTTGCCTCTACCTCGATCCTCTAGGGACAAATCAACACCTCCCAATTTTGATGAAACTACCGAATCGAAGCCTTATAATATGGTAGAAAAAACTTAACATGCCTAATCAATGATTTTGGTTTGAGAAAAGGGTACATTTTGCTAAGGCCATGGCAAAGCAACAATCAATACCACCAACATCGAGGTACATAAAGGGGGCTTGGTGATCTTGATTAAATGCCAATCCCATACCCTCATATGTGATAGAATCAAATGAAAATGTTGCAATCCTACCAATCCTGAAATCTTGAAAACCATTAAGTATGTTGAATTTTGAATGGGATATGAAATTCTTCTTTCTCCATATGTAGTCCGATGAGGTTGGAACCACTCTCAAACATCCTAAAGCAATTAATGGTAATGTTAAAAATTTAAGTAAAAGGATAAAAGAAGGAAATGTCAACATTAGCATTAATTGCTAGGATTTTTGGTCAAACCCTTTTAAAGAAAAATTTGAATTTCGCATGTTGGTGGGATCCAATACCTACTCGACAGAGTAGGTACGAACTCAGCCGAGTAGGGTCGATTTGGTACCGAACTGGCCAAGTCATGCTTTGACTCTATCAATTCAACAGCAAACCGACCCAACAAACCAAGCCAATGGCCGAGTCAACCCAGTCACCAATCAACTCGATCGAGTTGACTGAGTCTCAGTCAACTCGGACCGAGTTTTAAAAATTGCTCAAAGCACTCAACCACTCGAGTTAGTCCACTAGCCTAAATGATGGCATATTATATATAAACCCTATAATTTTAGTTCCAAGAAAACATTCCCAATAAATTGGAAAGTAATCTTGTAAATTACAACAATCATCAATCTAAAATTGTGGATATTCCATTGAAAAATTCGTCACAACGTATCTTAAAAATGCCACCAGAAAACGGTTAGGTTATACTTTAATACACAATGATGTCTTATGATTGATATGTTGACCAGAAGCATCCGTCCAAAACAATGATAGTATATTATATACAAACTCTATAATTTTAGTTCCATTTTTCTTAAAAGAAAAACATTCTCATTAAGTTGGAAAGTGGTCTTGTAGAAAAATGATGGCATATTATATGCAAACTGTATAATTTTAGTTCCATTTTTTCTTAAAAGAAAAACATTCCCAATGAGTTGGAAAGTGATCTTGCAGATTACAACAATTATTGATCTGTAGATTGTCGTGGATATTCCAGTGGATAGTTGCTCACACCAGATCTTAAAATGCTACTCGATAAAGAATTAGGTTATACTCCACTGCATAGTCATTGCTTATGATTAATATGTAATTGTAAACACATAACATGTTTATTATGGGAAACTAATTGACAAAAATAAGAGAACGGCGATAGTAGTAAAATGACCATACCTTTTATAACATCGAGTTGAATCCCTAACCCTAATCTCCAAAGTGATTGACAGTTAAGATTAGATCTCACCTCACTTGAGCTCAACGATTGAGATTAATTCTAAATCACTAATGTAATTAAATTACATTTTATTAAACTTTTCCTAACTCAATAATTAAAAAGTCACTCACTTTAATAATTCCTTTAATTAAAATGAATTTCCAAAGTTTCTAAATGATCCTTTGGACGATTTCCACACGTCCGACACTAGACATGTGTGGAAGTACCTATCTGAGCTACAATCATCAACACAAGCTAGTCCCACAGGTCACAGACATGCCAATAAACAAAAAAAATGACCACTCCACAACACAATAAACAAGATGTACCCTAGGAAACCCAATGTGTAAAAAACCAACAAGAAAATCAGGATTAAGACTTGCTCTTTTCTTCTCAAATATATAATGCAAAATTCAAAGAACAATGGACACACTATAGAGTTACAATCAATGTTTTAAAAACCGCCTAACAGGGACCAGAACTGGAACCGACCGATTTTTCCGATTAGATGCACGATCGGTTCGAACCGTCGCCCGGTTTATGACAGAACCAGTCGGTTTGGTACCGAACTAGCCAGTTCGAACCGATGAAAAAATCGAACCGTCGGTCGATTTAGGAAAGAACCAACCGGTTTGGTACCGAACCGGCTGATTTAGTACCAAACCAGTCGATTCCAACATAAACCGGTTGGTTCGGTCCAGACATGTTGTAGTGGGCCCACGGACTTGAAAATCATCTTTTTCTTTGCTAAACCAAAACCCTAACATCCTCTAAACCCTAACTCTAGCCTATATAACTCTATCACTCCCCCTCTAAGTGCCTCACACCTCTCTCATTCATCATTTGGGAGCATTTGGGTTTTGGAGCAACATTGATTCTTGAAGAGCAGCATTGAGGAGCTTATTGGGAAAGTGTTTTGGGCATGTTAATTTTCAAGCATATACAAAGATAGAAGATAATAGTAGTTTTCTTTGCCTCTTTAAATGATAAACAGAAACATCACAATCATAGGAAGATCACTTATTCGCAGAGACACAAATGTTTGTCCTGGGAAACCCTCAAGGGGAAGAAAACCCAACAAACTTTTGTGATATATTCATCACTCAAATAAGTACAATGAATTTACAAGGCAATAGCACTAAGTCTCTATTACAAAACTGCCATCAAACCTGTACCTTATACTGTAGCTGAGCTGATTCAAATCTGCCCTTTAATGGTTGACTCTGGATTGCTCTTAAGGCTGCCTCAGAATAAGTCAAAGATGCTGCCTAGAATTGAGTATTACAACCCTCAGAAAAGGTCCTTTAGTTGTTGTACAGAACAGCCTTTAGTTGTTGTTAGAATACCTTCAGAACAGAGTAAATTTGTTGCTACAAGAATGTCTCAGTTGCTGCCCAAAATGACTCTTAGATGTTGTCCAGACAATCTCTTAGAAGAGAGTGAAAGAAGGTTGCTACATAATAGATTATCAACTACTAGTTGTTGCCCAGAAATAGTCTAGTTGTTGCCTCTGAATATGCTAGTTGCTCCTTCAAAAATACTAGATGCTCCTTCAGAAAAAATCCTTAGTTGCTCCGTCAGAAAAACCTTAGTTGCTCCCTCGGAAACTTGAGTACAAAACTCTTAAGACAAACTGATATACAAAACTAATATCAAGAATGAATGAGAAGAGGGTACCTCCCTCTCTTTAATAGTAAAGAGTTTAGGTTAGGAGAAATAGGTTAGGATTACCTTTTAGGTTAGTGTTGCCTTAACTTAAGATAGGAGCTAGAGTAGGTGGTCGACTTACTTTAGAGGAGGGCAGCTAAGGCAAGAGACAATTGGCAAGGGGGCAGCTTTAAGGGGGTAGCTTAAGGGTGCAGCTTGAAGCTACTTGAGGAATATCCTCTGCAGCTGCTTTACATTTTAACACTCTCTCTCAGCAAAGAGGGTATTCTCCAAGCATCCACATTCACACAGTTCTTTCTATTGCACACGATCATTGACTTGTTTGACAGGATCAATATATCACAAGAATTTTTGTATCCTTATGCAGATAAGGATTATGGAATGTGATCATCCAATTCTCCTTAACCATGGTCAACTGCTAGAGTTATTTCACTTAGGCATGGCCAGTCCCTAAGGAATGCTCATAGCTCATCATGAAGACCTAGGAGAATTTTTCACATTTCCTTGTCTTGACTTTTTCTTTGACACACAAAGCTCACAAGACTTGTCTTGACTTTTGCTTTGATACCCAAAGCTCACAAGACTTGACTTGACTTTTGCTTTGACACACAAAGCTCACAAGACTAGACTAGGCTCACAGACGTTGTATGTTCCCCCTAACTTTTGCACTTGTCTATTTATGCTCACAGAGGTTGTAAGTTCCCTTTGACTTTTGCACTAGACTGTCTATGCTCACAGAGGTTCTATGTTCCCCCTGACTTTTGCATTAGACTTACATAGCATCTCGTTTGTCTTGACTTTTGATTTGACTCACAGAGGTTGTACGTTCCCTCTGACTTTTGTCAATACCTCACAAGATTGATTGATTCTCCAAATCTCCCTGGCTAGCTTCAAGGTGGCCACTTAAGGCCTCACATTGCAGAATGTCTTCTGTTGTTGTTATTCCCTCTCAGTGAGGGACACATTTTCTGCCATACCAAGCTTGTCCCGAAAGTACACAAATTTTCCAAGANATAGCATCTCGTTTGTCTTGACTTTTGATTTGACTCACAGAGGTTGTACGTTCCCTCTGACTTTTGTCAATACCTCACAAGATTGATTGATTCTCCAAATCTCCCTGGCTAGCTTCAAGGTGGCCACTTAAGGCCTCACATTGGAGAATGTCTTCTGTTGTTGTTATTCCCTCTCAGTGAGGGACACATTTTCTGCCATACCAAGCTTGTCCCGAAAGTACACAAATTTTCCAAGAGACAGAGGCTTAGTCAAAATATCTGCTATCTACTCATCAGTACGAATGTACTGCAGCCTGATGGTACGTCTTTGGACCATGTCTCTGATGAAATGATATTTCATCTCAATATGCTTTGATCTGCCATGGAAGATTGGGTTCTCTGTGAGCTTTAAACAACTCTGGTTATCACAATGGATAACAGTTGTTTCTAACCTCTCTTGAAACAACCCAGACAGAAGCTTTCTCAGCCATACTGCTTCTCTGCTCGCATTACTGGCTACTATATACTCTGCTTTAGTTGTACTTTGTGCTATAGAGCTCTATTTCTTGCTTGACCAAGATATCATAGTTGAACCCAGGCTAAAACAGTATCCAAAAGTACTCTTATGGTCCACTGAGCTCCCAGCCTAGTCTGAATCAGCATAACCATGAAGCAACACTCCTCCACTGGAAGTGTGTCTAAGTCCATATGCAATGGATCCTCTCGAATATCTGAGAATATGTTTAGCAGCAATCCAATGTCTATGTCTTGGCTCATACATAAACTGCCTCAAGGCGCTTACAGCAAAGCATATATCAGACCTTGTATGAATCAAATACATTAAGGATCCAATAAGCTGCCTATACAAGCATGGATCCACCAAGTCTGATCTAGAATCTGACTCATGTAACTTCTTTAAGTTAGATACCATGGGTGTAGACATGGGCTTACAATCTAGCATACCAAATCTGCGCAATATATCAATTGTATACTTCCCTTGAGAAAGGAAAATTTCATCTGATCTTTGCCATACCTCCAAATCAAGGAAGTAATGCATGAGTCCAATGTCTTTCATTTCAAATTCAGAAGTGAGCTCCCTCTTACACTGAGCTATCAGTTGTTCCTCTCCAATAAGAAATAAATCATCAACATATAGAATCAAAATTAGAGGATGATTTTCTATTGCCTTAAAATAAAGGTTGGGATTAGTTGCAATCTTGGAAAAATCCAAGCTTCGAAGACTAAATCAAGCAGATCTGAGTCGTACTAATGCTCAACCTCCAAGCTGAAAAGTGCCACGTCCTGCTAGAATGCTGAAGCCCTGAATAATTCTGCCCTGCTACCAAAAGTGTCCAATCATCCTGAGAAATATGCCAAATGATAGATCGGGCAACTGTAAGGAAAACC